>CAJUYH010000112.1:0-33583 GCA_910591685.1 Galerucella tenella | reverse complement strand
TTGCCTCAACACAATCAGCTGAATCAAGCACTCCATTGTCATCATCATTAACCGATATTGTAACTGACGTAACTACGAATAATACTGAAGTCACTATACTGCCATCATTAGATGTGACTTCACCAGCAATTGCAGAAGCACCAACTAATCTTGACATGGTGACAACACAGCAGTCCGACTTGAGTACTATATCACTGATGAGCACACCAGCTACGCAAACAATATTTGACGAAACGTCGCGCGTTATTGATACAACCACTTTGCTATCTTCATCTTTTGCCAATGAAACTTCAACGTCATTAGACAAACAAACAACTACATTTTTACCAACAATTACGATGACATTCGCACCAAATGACAATGCATGTATGCAACAATGTATGCAACAATGTAACGCATTTTAATCTACAACAATATAACGTGAATTATGTACAGTGCCTTCTTGAACTAATTACAAAATTATTAAATGCATCCGCCAATATCGAATTTTAATTATGAATAGTATTATATAATAAAAATGTATGTCTATGATTTTTTTTTTTACATTAAGAAGTATTGAATAAGGAAATTTTATCTACTTACTTTAAATAACATCTGTTTTCAAGTTGATTTTATAAAATATATTTTTATTCAGAATTAATAATAAAATAAGAATATTAATTGATAAAGAAACGTTTAATAAATATCAAATATTCAATGACTCAAGATTTCAATCAGTGTCGGCTATTGATTGTCAAAATAAACGCATGATAAAGTGCGCGAATATGCATATAAAAAATTGAATAACTGGATGAAAAGATAATGAACTAAATTTCATGTATAACAATTTTCATTTCCCATAGAAAATAAATACACTTTATTAATAATACATAAATTCAACTAATTCCTGGCTCCAATCTTTACATAAGATTGTTGCATGATTTTGTTTTTTTCTTTTTACACTATGTACACTCAATTATCCTGATGTTCTTCACGATTAACTAAGTCAAAGTAGGCGCCACGTTTTTGAATCAACTCCACATGACTTCCCATCTATCAACAATCATTAAATTGTAACATTCACAAATAAAATACTTATTAAATTTATGAATGCATTGAAAAACTACAAAGAGTATTCACCTCAACAATTTTTCCACGTTTTAAAACAACAATTACATCCGCATCCTTAACAGTACTCAATCTGTGAGCAATAATAAGAACAGTTCTACCTTTCGTTGCGCTCTCTAACGCTTTTTGTACAACTCGTTCACTTTCATAATCCAAAGCGCTAAAAAAAATGAAATACGAAATACTGTAAAATCAAATTGATAATCCAATTGAATAATTGAATTGCATTATTTTATATTTGAACCTTGTCGCCTCGTCAAGTATTAAAATAGATGGTTTTTTTAGTAATGCTCGGGCAATAGCGACACGTTGCTTTTGACCACCGGATAATTGTGCACCTCTTTCGCCAACCTGAGTATTATATCCATCCGGAAAACTTTCAATGAATTCATGAGCATTTGCCTCTTTGGCTACTTCAATCACCTATTTCACAAAAAATATAATCAAAATTTTCATAATTGATAATATCGACATATGATAGACTAATTGGCTTAACCCTCAAAATTTCCGAACAAATAATGAAAGTAATAATGGCAAATTGGTAAAAAATCAATTGCATTATATGTTTGATTATTATTTGCATTTATCACAGACATACGATATTGATGACTGTTGAAGTTTTCATGAACAATCCTCGAAACACTGATATATTATTAAGTATTTTGTATTGCTTTTTGAAAAAAATGCAAATTGATTTTTACGCCATTTTGCCTATGACATATTAATATATAAAATTACAATGGCAGCAGGTATTGATAATATTGATTGATTGATTTACTTCAGCATCAGATGCTTCGGTACGTCCATAACGAATATTCTCCATAATACTGGTGGAAAATAAAATTGGTTCCTGATCAATGTAACCCAATACTTTGCCCCTAAGATCACTTGAATTCAGTGTTTTAATATCTGTACCATCGATATTTATGGAACCATCATTGACATCATACATTCTGAAATGAAAATCAAATAAAAATAGCAACATGAGGAGTTACAAACATTAAATAAATACTTACCTCTCCAATAATGTGGCAACTGTTGATTTTCCATTTCCACTAGAGCCAACGATAGCAACTGAAGTTCCAGCTGGTATATCAAGATTAAAATCTTTGAGAACAACAAAATCAGGTCTCGTGGGGTAGCTAAATGTTACATTTTGGAATGTTATATTGCCAGCAAGAGATGCATCACCAATATTATTGCCATTGGACATTATCGGCGACGGTGGCATTTGTAAATGCTGATAATAAAATATTTTCTCATATAAATGAATATTTAGTTGATACATATGTAAATAGATAAACATAACAATGGGTGATTACCTCAAATATTCGTGCGCCAGCGCTGGCACCTCTAACATATGTCCCAAAGAGCAATGACATTTGGGTCAATGATCGTTGTATTGTTTGAGTAGCCATTAAAAAGGCCATGAGATCACCCGGCGACAACTGACCGCTAGACATTAAATGGCCACCAAAATAAAGTGTAGAGAGCAATATTCCATTAAGAAATAAATTTGTTCCAGCTTGAAATAAACCAATACCGAGACCTAATCGTTCATACATTGTCGCTGCTTGTTCAACTTCTTTCTCAAAAAATTCGATTTCCTTTTTTTCTGCTGCAAATGATCTGACCTGTTGACATAACGTGATTATGAATACATTTCTACTTTCACTACTGTAATTGATATATCGATTACCGTTCGTATATTTTGTACAGCCTCTTCGCACACCGCTGTCGATTTGGCAATTTGATTTTGTGCTTCAGACGACAACTTTCGTAAACTCTTGCCAATTAAACTGCCCACAAATATAACAGTTGGCATACATAAAACCATAACACCCGTAAGCTGTGGCGATATAATTATCACAGAAATAACACAACCAACGACTTGTGTCATACTACGTAAACCTTGAGATATAAGTATTTTAAATGAGCTTTTGAAGTCTTGTATATCGGCAGTTAATAGATTGACGATTTCTCCAGATCGATGTTTATCAAAAAATTCTATGTCTTGCATTATTATTGATTTATACAAATCTTGGCGTAGATTCATGGCAACTCTCTCGCCAACACACGAGAGCATATAAATATACGTGAATGTAAAGAGAGCCTGCAAAACAAATATATATAAGTGAATAAATAATAAAATTTTTTAAATATTTTGTATTGTATCGATTTTAAATAGATTTAAATTAAAATTATTGAAATTTATACACACGAATACATGTAAGATAGATATTTACATACTTGAATTACATACATACGAGCCAGACTAAATGCAGGCGCGGCCAGTTGTTGGAAAATACTTGTCATTAAAGTACTATCATCAAAACCACCATTTCCACCTTTTCGTACTTTTGTTATCACATTTACAACCTCACCGACGCATTGAGGTATCCAAATATTGAGAATTGCAACGACAAATGCACTCTGAACATTTTGAAATATTCCCATTATATAAAATTTCGTAACAATTACTTTATTGATAATTACAATATTTACTAACCGTGATTGCCACTAATAAATAACACAAATGAGGAAGAAGATATTTTATTAGTATAGACCATTCTATTGATACTGGTTTCTTTGTTTCATTGAAATCCAAAATTGTTTTTTCGGTAGTAGCTTCACATTTTACATTGTGTGTATAAAAATGTCTCATCATCCATGCTGATGAAAAGCCCAATCCACCTAAGCTTAAACGTGTGAGACAACTACTGATGTTTTTTTGGCTGTGATTCGGTCTAATATCCAGAATTTTTTTAGTATTTATATTAAATTCTCGTTTTATTGTGTCAATTAATTTTCCCTTTGTCCTGAAAATATGTTTCCATGGAATATCTCTGAAATAAAATAATATTTGTTTCATAATGCAATTTTTTTTTTTTTTTTCAACTACTCGTTCTAATTGTAGTGTTTAACCTTAAAAAGTAAACATCAATGATATAGAAAGGTATGTATTAGATTTTTTTAACGTTTGAATTAAATAATGGGAAATTGATACCTCATGGTGTCACCATTTTTTATTGTCTTTCGTGATGCTATGACAATCCGTAAAAGTGACATATTATATGTATGATTTAATAATTTCAGTAGACTACTATTGATGATGGTGTTGAACAAATTTTCGATCCAAGTTAGAGGTTAACATAACCTAGTAAAAAATAATTGTGCCGACATCAAAAAAGTGGGAATATTAATTTACAAATAATGAAATACAACCAACAGCACTCAAATAAATTTCCGCAATAAAATAACGAGATTATATAACAATGATGCAATATTCAATCAATCATCTCCTCTCATTATATTAATGCAAAATATATACAAATAAACCTATCAAAATATTTTCCACACATTTTTTCGAATAATCATTTGTACAAGGATATATATAAATTTCATACGAAATATTATCAAAAAAAAATAGCAAAATATCTTATAAAACACATAAATCATAAATTTTTCTATATTATAAATCGATTAATTTCTAATGTACAGCGAAATTTTCGATTTCAATTCAGCCGCCACAAAAAATTGGCGGGAAAAAAAAAAAAAATTATCGCGCACACGCGCAAATTTTATTGGCAAACATATAGCGTGCAAATATTTAAACAAAAATATTCCCTCGACAAAATTATTTCAAGTCCACCGCAATTAATTCTATTAATTTAATAGAACTTTGATAGAAATTTATCTGTGAACCTAGTCACGTCTACTGTCATTTAATTTTTTCTCCATTTAATCCTATTCCAACATTATGAAAAAACAATACATCGACTTGACATCACTCTATATCTGTATAGCAATATATGAGTGAACATAGTAAGGTGCACGACGCCACCGTCATAGGTACGTACTACTTACAAAACTATAGGGGCTGTAGTATTGATCAATGAAAGCAGTTCAGATATCAAAGAGAGAGAGAGAGAGAGAGAGATAGAGAAGAATGAAGATTGCGGGGCGAGCCTGGCCGGTATAACAAGACAGCTGTTGTTTCGCCAACGTTTTTTTTTTTTTATCAACTTCACTTGGACAGTGTGTGGTGTGCAAAAAAAAAAAAAAAACCCCCCCCCACAAAGCTTCACTGCCCCTTTTTGATCGCATACATAGAACTTGAGTGAAGTTGTCAGGTTTCTATCTCTATATAAAATCCCTAAACAATATCATCCCTTAAAACATTGTACATTGTACAGTGACAACGGAAACGAGTCAAAACACATATATAATTAGTAATACATACAGAATAACGCAACAATACAATACAATTATTGTATTTAATAAATGTTTTCGCACATTTTTCAATAGTGAAACGAAAAAAAGGTGAAAAAAAAAAAAAAATTGGAACAAATTAAAAGTGACAAATACAAATTTAATTGAATTCAAAGGAGGAAGTGATAGATAGCTGCAATGTACGTGTGTGCTGTTGTAAGAAAACGAGTTCACTGACACTGATGTGTGTCTGTGTGTATGTGTGTGCGTGTGCGCGTGTGAGACGCAAATTATTCACGTAAATATTTCGTGAATTTGTTGGAGTTGAAGCAGCCAGACCAAAGCTGTACATTTATCACTTCCCAATGCAGACGCTCAGAAAGAAGAATAGTCCATGCAAGTGTAAGTGCATCAGTCATATGATTATATGAATGGACATGTAATAATAATAATAATGATAATAATGATAATAATTTACAGGGTATAATTATATTAGAATTTGAAATAATTATATCAATATTGGGGTAATATTGGAAGTGTTGGAAATTATTTGAACAAAAATGTTGTTTGTTGTATTTTATTATTTTATTTCAGTGGTATAGTCAATCATTTTATTTGAAATGAGTACGTGTTTGTATTATTATAATATATTGTGTCGAATCATGCGATCAATTCGTTTATAGAAATATGACAATTAATGTTTGCAATAAAATTTTGTGTATTGGACATTTGTACATTGTTCATATGCACGAATACAAATGACAAATACACAATACCATACATGTTTATTCAATCCATGAAGGGTTGAAAAATAAGGGATGCAATATATCGAGAGAGCAACAGTACAGCTGTTTGTGGATCAGATGTCACCACTTGTCGCTTCGCCAAAGCGTATTTTTATAATTGAAAATAATAGAGAGATATATTTATATTATTGATATTATATATAAAAAATAAAAATTGTTCGAATTTTTTATAAATTATTTTGAAATAATACGTGCTTGTTTTATTTTTAAATATTATACGTTTTATTGTTATTTATAGAGTAAAGGGGGTTTAATTTGTTTGAATTTAAAATTTGCTGACAAATTATTGAAAATAATAAAACAATAAATAATGTGAAGCAACAGAAAAACGAATTTTTTTTTTTTTTCATCAATTCGAACTCGTATCGATACAGCAGAATGATATAAATACTTGTATCATATTGTTGGTTTATGTGGTATATAAATATTACATATTCCGTCCTAATTTGTCTGGAAGAGTGGGCGCGAGAAAGGGATGAAAAGTAAAATTATAGCACAGGGTGAAAATCACATTCATATTTCTCCATAAACAGCCATTTATTATATTCCATTGTGATTAATGGTGTGTACAATATTCAATGCCACAGTATTGAATTTTCATTTTGAGTTAATGGCCTTGGTTGTGCGGTGTTTGCACATATGGCTAATGCCTAAACTTCCTCATAAAAATATATATATATATATATATATAAACCTTATACAATTTTATCTACAAATCATATCCACAAATCACAAGGATTTAATTCCGCAAACATCTCATAAATAGCATAAGGAGCCTTTTGAACAATTGAAAAAAAAAAAAAAATTTTTTTTTGTTCTTTTTCAGAATTGTTTTTTTGTTTTTTTTTCATTCTCATTTTAATACTGCTTTACCATGTGAATTTAATTGTTTCAAGTGTAGCAGAGCAACAAAAAAAAATAATATCAAAAGATAGAATTGAAATAAACAAACACAAAAATTGAGAGAATGAAAAGTGAGTGATGGGTTAATAATCGAAGAGTCTAAAATAGGTATACATGAGTTTAAAAGAGTAGACAATATATATATATATATATATATATAATGTATATATCCGCGCTGTATATATACCGTAAAGTGGAAGTTTCAAGTGTCGACAGTTGGCGTTCTCCACTCGAGCGTTTTATATACACGGGTGTTTTACTGCTATCGGTCATTAGAGCCAAATTTAATCGGCTCAAGTTGCCAAGCCGACCCCCCATCGTTACACAGGGGCCACATTGCAGGAGTTTTACACTATAATATATATATATATATATATATATCATCTATATAAAAAATACGGAAAAAAAACTAGATAAATAAATAAATCCAATAGGTTTACAAATTCATTGATTTAATATAACTTGAAATTGAATTATCCACTTCTTATGTTCTACTGATAGCTATTCGACTGTATGCACACTTTGCATTCATTCGAAATTATTATAAATGACATTTGCAGTTGATACAACCTTCATAAACAAGTTAAAGTACTATAATGAGATCGATAATGAAAATTAATTCAATCAATCCGACAGTTCAATTCATTAACAAAGATACAACCACACATATACATGAAAGATACATATCGAATAAATAATTGATTATCTCTATGTAATATATCGTAGTAATAATAGCTGTGATTATTTTAATTATTGTTAATAATATTATTGTTATTATTATTAATTTTTTTTCATTAATGTTACAGACAAAAAAGAGCCCACCCGATTTCTCGGGGAGGGTGTATCATTCAAGGCAAAATTAATTGGAATATTGGAAGTGTCAGAGGCGCGTGGTGACCGGATGTGTCAGGCTGCCCTTGCCGATCTCAAAATGGCTATAAGGGCAGCCGGCGAACACAAACAACGTATTGCAGTGCAAGTTAGCATTGACGGATTACGATTGAGGGATGAAAAAACTGGGGTAAATAAAAAATTTCGCAATATCACTACACAATTATAACAAATAATAAATATGAATAGATGTAAATATTAATCAATAATTAATTGAATTATTTATAAAATTTATCTATTAGTTTTATGAGTTTGTTGATATTTTGTTGTTTTGCAGGAATGCCTTTATCATCATCCAGTGCATAAAATATCATTTATTGCTCAGGACATGAGTGATTCACGTGCATTTGGCTACATATTCGGTTCACCTGATACAGGTCATCGATTTTTTGGTATCAAGACGGACAAAGCCGCGAATCAAGTGAGTTTCATTCAAGACTAAGCGATTTCATTGACATCAAATAGGATATCAACTTTTCGAGGCATATAACTATCTATAGATGTCCAACAGTGAATAATGAGGGAGGCTGAAGTGATGTAGAGAGTGTGTGAGAACGAGAAAGTGAGGCAGGCTCGTTTAATACTGTGAATTATGTGGTGCAATGGAGTCTTTACTGTGTGGACTATTACGACCCCCGGAGCGTTGGACACAAAATTGTATTTGCCCAATTCACAAACCAATATCGTCCCTTGTATATAGCTCGCAATCGTTGCTATTCCCCTTTTATCCTATGTCTCTTTCCATTTCCTCTTGGCAATGATGATTATTCCAGGGCGTATGTAAATAATTGTATTACCCGATTTACCGGACCTGAATAATTCATATGCTTCACCGCTGCTAAATTACACTCTCATTTCTTTTGTTCTTTCGCTATTTGTCTATATATCTATATATATATATTGTTAAAATATTAATAGTTATAATAAGATGATAATAATTTTGTTAATGGTGAATTTATGATATATTTAGTGTTTCTTGTGTTTGGTTTTTGGTTGCAGGTGGTGATTGCAATGCGTGATTTATTTCAAGTGGTGTTTGAATTGAAAAAAAAAGAAATTGAACTAGCAAAACAGCATATTGAACAGAATGCCATTAAATTTCCAACAAGTGGAATATTTGTTGAGCCAGCGCCGGATACAAAGGTGAATTTTTTTTACTAATTCATAAAATGAATATTATATTATTTTAAAGTAATTTATGAAATAAATTGTGATTATTATTTGTATTAAGGGGGCAGCGGGCACGGAGAGTTGTGTGCATCGAATGAGATCATCAAATGTAGATACTGAGAAGATGATTGACAAAAAATCAGACAGTAGAAGTGGTGTAATTGCGGATCTTCTTGATTTACAATTTGAATTAAATTCATTGCAACAAGGTATTCATCAAATGGATAAAATAACGCCCGAAAATGCACGACCATCGTCCGAGGATCCATTTGAGACTGATCCTTTCGGTGACTCATTTACAAATATTAAGGTTTGTTTGCTTTCACAATATTATTTTGAATATATATTTTTTTTTGGCTATTGTCAAAATCTATTAATTTAATGATTGATTATTTTGTATTTATGCAAAGGTGAAAGGTCCAGTTCAACCGATATTACCGCCACCACCATCGACAGTAAAACGTGGCCATTTAGACCGGCAACAGACAATACCAACACCGTCGTCCTCAACGTCCAGTCCGGCAACGGTAATGCCAAGTAGAACATCACCACCGCAACAATCGTCAATGCGATGGTTGGAAAATGACGTGGAGAAACAATTTTGCGATGGTGAAATAGCAAATTTAACGAGCACTGCACCTGCAGATAAAGATGCCAAAAGTGATAATGTAAGCTCACAATATAATTGAAAATAAACAATCAATTGTCATGAATTATTTTATCATTCAAAATTCATCCAATGAATTGTGTTATGTCTTTTTCTCAGGACTCGACATCTTCGTTCCGAATCCAGGGTAAAAGTCCACAAATCGACGTTTTCACTGAATTAGATCCTCTCGGCACTGGATTGAGCAAACCGTATATAGACAAAAAAGACTTTTTCCAACATCTAAAAAATCCACCAAAAAAAGTATTAAAAGATTTGGTGACAACGAGCTCAGGCGATACATTCCCAACAAATTTCGATTTATCAATTGATCCACTCGAACCAATAAATATCAATAATGAAATATCAACGAATATGTTTGAGGACGGTGATTTTGCTGATTTTGATAAATTTGAAACGTCATCAGAAGTCCACAATACATCGTCATCATCCTCATCATCGAAAAAACGTTCACCCCAATTAACTAAAAAATCGAAAGTAATTCATCATCAGCCATTGTCAGTTAGTTTACCGCCTGAAGATTCTCATACAATAATAACTAAAAATATTCCAACGACGGCAGTTGGAAAAGTCGAACGTGACAATTCCGAGACAATTCAATCGCTAATTCGATTACCAAGTCCAAATAAGCAACAAACAGTGAGGAAAAAAGAGTTTGATATTGATTTATCATCAACATGTCGTGGACAATCGATTGATAAACCGTTTCCGGTTGATTTTTCAGTCGCGAATGAGTCACCGGCATCGCCAATACGTTCGGGCTCATCCGAGGCTAATTCAAGATTATCAAGTTCGAGCGCTGAACTTGAAATTATACCAGACCCACCACCACGTGGCGCTGGCAGTATTGTAATAAATCCACCACCATTGCCACCAAAAAAACAAGGTGGCAGAGGTGGAAATAAGCCGCCACCTCGACCGCCACACTCTGACGGACACTTTCATTATGATTTCATTGAACGACAAGCAACAACACCGTCACCAACCAAAATAGATCAAAACATTAAGAGTCCAGAATCAAATGCTCTACGTCGTTTTGACGATGACTTTACACCAATGACATCGAAAACTCCAGAGTCATCATCGCGTATTGCCACAACAAATCCATTGTCCTCGTCGAGATTTGAGGATTCATTTAGCAATATGATGCCAACAACATTGTCATCACTATTCAAAAATACATATGACAACGGGGATAGCGTTAAAAAGAAGCCATCGCTTGATATCACATTGAGTCAATTAACATCGTCAAATCTTGCTGAATTGGCCACAAATCTCCATATGACTGTCAATGAATTAACCAGTTTGACATTGCAACAGTTGACTGAATGTTTGGGTAAATTGTCGGTTAAAGAAACACAACCAACTCCACCATCAGCACAGCCGCCAGCGAATAATATTCCGGACACGTCATTTATTTTGGAGGAGCCATTATTTAAGGCAAATTTTGAACAGCCTAAAAAACTTAATGAGAATACAAATTATGATAAATACGCGGTATTTCGTGAATTATTGGAAATTGAGCAAGTAAGAAACGATGAATTTAAAGATAGTATTAATAAAGATATAAATAATTTTGATCGTAAAGAATCAGGTTCGCAGGACGATGAGGTTTATGATAATGATACGAAAATAGAATTGAATATCAAACATAATGATGAGTCATTATCAGATATAAATGGCGTTAATGTGATGAATAAATCAATGTCTGATGAGGCAATTGAAGACGATACTAAAGAGGATTATGCTATTAAAATGGCTGTAGCGGATGCAATGAATTTTCAATCAATGAGTCAAGATGAAAAATTTGTGACGAAATTGTCGGATGATGATACTGTGGAGAAAAATGTATTGGCGAAAGATTTAAATGTTGATGCTGGTGTGCAAGTGGATACAGATGAAACTGTCAATGAATTGAAAGCGGAAATAATTGCTGAATCACCACCAAAATGTGACATAAAATCACCGTCAATCCAATCAAATGATAGATACGCAGCGTTGAGAGATATCGCACAAATGCCTAATGAATCCGATGATAAACCAGTGACTCCATCACCATCACCCATCGAACTACCAAAACCAACTGTTGCAGAACAAGACTTAATGAAATTATTTTCCGCGCCACAATCACAAGTATCCAGTCCGAAAAAATTGAATCAACACAATACCGCTGATTTAAAAGCAATTGCTACTGATATTTTCGAAGAAATACGTATGTTAAATACAAATATAAACAATTCACGATTAACTAGCAGTGGATTTGAAGATGTATTTTGTCCATTTACTGAAATAAATAAAGAAACAAATAAAGACGAGATAAAGGATGAAAATTGGGCGAAATTCGATACTGGAATTTTTCACTCTGACAAATTATCATACGAAGGACATGGCGTTTCGATTGGCGGTACATCACCATGGTCACCTGACGAGAAGGAATTTCATAAAGAATCATCATTCAAAACAACAGCGACGGCAACACCACCGCCACCACAACCACAACCACTACCAACAGCAATAACAGCAGTAAATCGACACTCGGGTGATAGTGATAATGAATGGAAAGACGAGGAAGAGAGTGAAGAGAGCAATGGACGAATGAGAGATGAGGGTTTTTGGAGCGGTAGACATCCACGTTTTGATTCAAGTTGTGACGAAAGTATGTATTACGATGATGGGACTGTGATGAGTGATAAAGAACGTCACTTTAGAGAACGATCAAGTAGAAAATCACGTGGTGTACCGTGGACAAAAGGTGGACATCGAATGAGACCAGAGTCCCCACCATGGCACGAGGAGGAACGATGGGACGAGGAGAATCGTCGATATCCAACCCGGAAAATTCCCTATAAAGACGATGATGAACGCAAAGCACATTGGAAATGTCGCGGTGGTGGTGGTGGTGGTGTTAATCAGAGGCCACACTGGAATGGTGATCGCGATGGATTTAGGCCGCATGATCATCCAATGTATGATGATGAACGTGGTAAACGGAGAATGATGTTGTGGAACGAAGATGAGAGAGATCGGGACAGATTTAGCAGTCAAGAGAGTATGGGATATGATGATGAAGAGCGATGGTCGAGACGTGAGTATGAGCGAAGAAGATGGGAAGAGGACGGTAGATTTTGGAGTAGACGTGGCGTCCCACCACCTGATGGCGATTATTCGACATCATATAGAAAGCATAATGTTCATTATCGTCGAGACAGCCGCGAGCGTCCATCACTTGATTATCCATCAGGTTGGGAAGAGGATTATGGAATTGATCGTGGTGGTGAAAATTCACACCGATATATCTCACGTAAACGTCATTGGCCGAAAAGACCAAATAGCGCCAATGATGAAAGGAGCGTTGAAGTGGCTTATGCCGAGTCAAGAATTAAATATGGGGTATCGAGATCTGAATGCAGTGACAATGATTCGGAGCTTTATCATCGTCCATATCGATCAAGAAGTCGTGAGATTTATTGGGAGAGTGATCAGGAATTTGATAGTTGGGGCGAACGGCCATATTGGTCAGAGGGTCCCGATACAAAAGGAGAAAGTCTCCATCGTCGGCGAATGAATAGACACAAGCAGCCAATGAGAACATCAGCTGTTAAGCCCCAAAATTCGCCGTTTGAGGATGATTTTACACGAAGTTTGGAGTTGGGACAGCCGTCAATGGATTCATTGGGAACGGAAACGAGAAGGAGATCGCAAGAGATTGTTGAAATTAAGCAACCAATCAGTCCACGTAGCAATATACAAGAGTTGGGACGAAAGGATATGAGGAAGTATAAGGACTCGAGTTATTTTGATGATGATTTGACGCCAACACCCAGCGCATCGAGTGACACATCGGACAGACAACGATTGGGCTCTGATTTAAAAGCAACACCCGATGAACTTTCATGCGATATAAAGGAGCCAACTTCTGCCGATGGTTTTATATCGGAGGATAGCGGTAGAGATTCATTTTTTAATGGTGATCCGAGATTTGATGATGATGCATTTGCAATTAAATCCGAAATGGCTGACAGTGTACCAGACACAACTAGTGGCATGATATTAAAGAATTCACGGCAATTGAAGTATGGCAATAACAAAATTAAGGGCAATGGTGATCATGATATTAAAAAGTCTGAATCAGTTAATATATTCGTAAGAGAGAGCGATCCATTTGATGACGATGACTTTTTCAATTGACGCGAATATTTATGCGGAAGAAAAATAAAGTAATTATTGTTATTTTCAAAGGAGTAAAAGAAGAAGAAGAAGAAGAAGAAGAAGAAGGACAGGAGGGAAGAAGAACAAATATCAGAATAAAGCTTATATTGTATATGTATACAGTGAAACAAAAATTATAATAAAAAATATTAGTACGTGTTTTTTATACTATTGAGACTTTTCACAATATTTTTTAAGAAAAGTGCTCGATATACTTTTAATTTTATACCAATTCAAACATAGTGAATTTTGAAATTTTTTCCAACTAATCAATCATTTTTTGTTTATGATATAGATATTGATTTTCTTCTAGTCAAGTTGTTTTTAGTTTTTATAATTCAAGTATACAATTAATATTTTTATTTTATATTATTAACTTTGTTTGTCCGTTTATTTGTTCGATAATTATTGAAAAATAATGGATATTGAGTAGTTAGAAATGATTGTGTGTGGTGTGATGTGTGGGTACGTGTGTGTGAGCATAAATAGCGCGTGTGTGTTTGTTTATGTAATCATATTCTATTGTTATGTTTAACATTAATAATTGAAAATTGAAACGTATTTTTATTGAATGCGTTTGATATTGATAGGCCATGATGTGAGACTGATAAACAGTTGGATAATACGAATGATAATAACAAGTAAAGATTTCTTCATTTATCTATTAATAAATTTTATTATCAATTGAATAATAACTCATTGTAATTACTATCAAATGATGGGATAAATATTATTTAAAAGAAATATAAAAAATGAGAAAAAACGAAAAAAAAATAGAAAAACATGACTTTTATGATCGCTGTTTAAAGAAAATCACTATATAGATAAAAGAAAAGAAATAAATAATGAAAAATAAAGTGAAACAATGACGAATAACTATCTTATAAGTGTAATAGTCAATCAAGTGGTTCAGCGTTTTTTTGTAACGCTCAAGTGTGTGTTCATGGGCGTAAATTTGACAGTGCTAATAAAAAGTAGAAATTATGTCACAATATATATATATATATATATATATATATTACCATTGTCTTTATTATTTCCAACACATCACTCTTTTAATAATAATACGAGCTATTATAATTTAATACCATTCGCAATATATATTTTTGGTTCTGGACAAAAAAAATCAACAAAACAAAATAGAAAAAAATGAGAATGAAAAAGGAGAAAAATGTTGAATATAAATTTAAATTTATTAACGCATTAAAACCTTCCGCTCTTTGATTTTATCTGCACAATGCACAATAAAAAGAGCATTAGATCGTCGGCTTTGTTGAACCGCAGTGGCACAATGCTCTTATATAAGTCTCTACTATACTTTTTTTTTTTTTTCGCTCTATCTTTCTCATGCTCTTTCACTGTATATATCCCTCCCTATATACCAAACGCCAAGTACTCGAAACACCTGGTAAACAAAGAAACAATGCGCCTCCTCGTATATATCCCTATGCAATGCAGAGGCTCAGAGCAGCCTCAGGGATTATGCTCGCATTTCCACCACACCTACGCTAACAAATTTTGTCACTTCATTTTCGTATTTTTTTTTAATTCTTTCAATCTTTCCCAATATAAACATATTCATACTTTCAAATATATATATATATATATTATTCAATAGAATATAAATAACATTACAGAAACAATGAAAAAAGCCAGAAACCCCGTCACGAATTAATTAAAAACCGAAAAATTATTAAACATTTTTTTTTTTTTTCTTTCAGTAATAAAAATATATAGACACTTACATTTATACAGTCAAAAGTATTTTCTCCATTTTCATTATTCTCTTTCAAACCAATATATATTGTAAAGGTCACCCTTATCCTTACTAAACAATAGAAATAAATATAACAGTAGTATATATCTCTATTCGCCCTGATACTTCAGACGTTCTCAACATTCATATATTTTTTCGACAATTACAGTTGAAGCGGCCAACTTTTTTTTCCCTTCTCTTGCTCGCTCTCTCTCTCTCTCTCTCTCTCTCCCTCTTCCTGCGTTCAAATCTACATGAAAAAATGTGTATACATGTATATATACATTCGCATAGACACCCACATACCCACGAGCATGTATGTGTGTCTCCTTTTCATACAAAAATATAATATATATTTATATACGTTCTCGCTTATTTGCGTCATGTATAAAAAGTCTCGCTATGAATATATATATATATATATATATATGTATTGCTTGAAGAGGAAAATATCAAATGAACGAAACAGCGGGGGCAAACAATCCAAATTATAAACATTTCTTGTAGGGCTTTTACACAGTTGCATTTACCAAGTGCGGTTCATTTCGTAATCCCCGTCCATAGTTTCCCTGTCGAAACTTTTTTTTTTCCTCTATCTCTCTATATTTCACTATAACTCTCTTTTCGTTTGCTCTTACTCCACATTCAGTCTTGCACTTGTTTCACTCTTAGAGTAACAGTACTTTTGAACATTCAAGTGAGTGTAAGAGTGTATGCGGGTTAGTTTGGCGCGTTAGATTCCACACGAGCAGTGTAATATATATAGATATATGTATATGAAATCCTCGACCTCCACGAGAACAATACCACACACTTACGTATTATATACATATATACATATATATATATATATATATGTAGATTTTAATACTTGCGATATATATTCATCTGTGATGATTGAATATATATAGCTGTTGTATATGAGGGCGATGGCGAGTTAAATAAATATATTGTTATAGCATGACAATTTTTTTTGTAACAAAAAAAAATCCTATGAAATAATACAATTAATGAGAATAACGTGTGATACTTATTTAATTAATTGATTGGTTATTCAATTAATTGTTGATTATACAGTAAAATTATCTTCCTCAAGTCGTGATAAAAAAACGGAAGTAAATATTTAATTATGATTATTAACAAATAAGAAAAAATAATAGATGGAAAGTGAAAATAATGATTTACAATATTGTGATAGATATTGTCAAATTAATTTTGATCAATTAAACGGATACAAGAAAAAAAAATGAAAAAATAACGGAAAGAATAAAATCTTATTCAGTGGATGAATTCACTTTATGATATTTAAACGGAAATTTTACAATAAAATTGCAAGAATATCCAAATAAAATTGGTCAAATAATAAATTATTTTGCACTACTTCTTTCAACGATTCTACAAATTTTCATCTCACATTCTTATATATATATATATCTATATAGATACATAATATATTAACCGCCATCAATATTCATTAAATGTAAGCTCGAATGAAATTGTCAAGTGTTTACGAAGTTCGTGAATAAGCGAATTTTCAATATTGTCATTCGTGCATTTACCATGATGAGGTTATACTATATATTTCACACATCGCAAGCACTGATGATCATGTATCTGTCAACGAAAGCGTGTGCTCGTCTTCATATTTCAAGCTATATACCCTCTATCTTGCTCTCTCTCTCTCTCTCCCTTTCTCTCTCGAATAGAGTTGCACCATCGCCGCACATATTTGCATACAATTGACTTTCAAATAGCCTATATAATACACCCTGATCCTCTTCGCCAACACACTATTATTCACGAGAGTGAGTGACAGAGCGAAACCATAAGCAAAATTGACTGATATATGTATAGCGATGGGACAACGAGCATCCGATAAAGTGCTACACTATTCACTCATAAATGTAATGAAATTATTAATCCAATATATCTACCACAATCCTATCCATAACGGACATTTATACACATATACATAAATGCATTTCTGTTCATCAACTATCAAAAATATCACACCAAATCCATAACCATACATTTATTTCAAATAAATTGTCACATTGATAAATCAATTGTTTGTATCGAAATGAAACAGAGATAAAGATGATTTTTCAAACACCATAAATACAAATTTTCCCTATTCTCTATATTCATTTCTCAACTTTTTCTTGATTCAAATGAGAATTCAAATTGCATCACAGTAAGAGTAAAATATATATATATATATTTATTTAAACGTAAGCACAGAATAAAATGACATACAAGTGCATATATATCGCAAAGAGATAAAAAGAAACACAATACATATATATATATATATATATATATATATATAAAATACGAAACTTTATCACACAATCGTGGGCGGCATCTTGGAAAAAAGGTGCAAAGGCGACAAACACTCTTTGTAATATAAAACCGCGGCTGTGCACTGTGCAAGTAGACATCATATAGATGCTACTTTTTTCTTTACTTCATTTCTCCATACTCTCTTCCCTAATATTCCATTCTACATATAATACACATATATATATATAATAAGATACCTATCCTATCATTCCACCAATTTATCCATACTGCTTCCCATCATCTATTTCACTCATTTCTGTATACATGTATCCATATATATATGCATGTATATTCCTTTTCTGTTTCTCTTTACTTGGCACATGACTTGTCTCACCATTTTATTTCTCTTGCTCGCCGTCGTTGCTTTCCTTTGTCTTTCCCCATTGCCTTGATGTCGTTACTTCCTTCACCATCCCAATACTCCTCACCCTTATATGTACCTACGACTCTATAGTATCTTATATATATATGTACATTTCCAACCTTCTTTCCATGTTGTATATCTCCAATGCCACCCTCATCCAACTCTGACGACCTCGCGGACTATATAGCTAAAGCAATGGCTCAAGCTCCTCCACTTGGTCCTTTTCAGATACACATCTCACTTGCTCTCGCGTTTTCTCTTTGTCTGTGCAATTCTGCATTTCTTTCTTCATCATTGGAGCTCGAGCTCACTTCGGGGCCCCCTTTGGCAAGCGCGTGGGATATTTACCAACATCCAAGATGGCGACATAATCTTCTGTGCCACCGCTAAAGCAGCTTCGACTTGTTGTCATCGCATTCACCCGACAACTTTGTGTATATATGAATGTATATATGTATACATATATATATATATATATATATATATGACAGCGTACATGTATATAGAAGGTGTCTGTTTCTGTATTTAGTTCTTCTATATGGGAGATTGAGTGGGATGTTCGTCTTTGGCTGTGCAGTATATTCGCATCGCGTCATTCTATTGAATCGATTGAGTATTTGCTGGTTGGATCTACCGGGTATGTAAATGTGTATATATATATTTATGATGCGATTTACGAAAAGGGACCTCTTTCAGTGATTCACTATGTTTTGCATTGTTTTATCAATGAATATTGTTGTTTAATTCATGTATAGTGTAAAATAGTTTCGCAATATCAATTAATAATACCATGAGGTAAATACGTGAATAAATTTCGTTTGTTTGATCAAATTTAATTATTTTCACATCAAACAAATTGTGATGTTGAATTCAATTTATTATTTTTCTCGCTGTTTGTTTATATATATATATTTATTTATTTATTTATAGATGGAGAAATATAATTATTGTCGCAGGATTGAGATGCTTTTGTCGAAGCTGACATTGGAATTGAAGTAGCGACAAATATTGAATATTAAATGTTAAAAAATGAAATAAATAAAATATTTTAATTAAGAGATATTATTTCGATATATCTATATGATGTATTTATACTTTCATAGATGAGACAATTGCACGTAATAAATAATTCGTCATAATTCTTTCTCCAATATTACACATGAAATATCTAATCTACAACTGACATATATAAATATACACGATTATAAAATTATAATATTAGTTCTAATTAGACTTTTAGGAATGCAATTGATCCCATTTGTATATAATACAAAACTCATAGCAGTATCATAAACGAGATATTGTATTGACAAAAAAAAAAAACAAGAAAAATAAAGAGAAAACAGCAGCAAAGAGAAGAAAGAAAAAAAAATCGCCGGAAAATAAACGAAATAAATATATAACTATAACTGAATAAATTAATATAAATAAATATTATTTTATACGAGTGACTAGAAAAAAAATTTAATCATCGCATTTCTATTGTAAAAACAATAAATACAAATGCACATATAAAATAAATACGTATTTATATATACTGATGTGCTGTAGAGTAAGTGCAATAATACCAGATTATTTGCATCGCAATGGCATGTATACGAAACATAATATTCACTCTCTGTGGATTCTGTGAACCGATAGACAGGGTTGATATCAAAGCAGATAGAATGACGAGAACTGGGAAAATACGGGCGTATCATCAGTGTGCCTTATTGAATGTCCATCTATATTCATCTATATATGGCTGCCGGCGTTCACTCTCATGTACCTATAGGTACAAACACATACACACACATATATATTATATATATCGTTTCTCCTTTTCATTATATGTATATGAACTCTGACGCGCATTTTGTCTTTCACTCCTCCACAATACTTCCATCGTTGTTTAGTTCACTCCCTCGCACTTCCTACCTCTTTCTCCTTTCTCTCTTCCTCTCCCTCCCTCGCTATCTATGCATATATATATATATATATATATAGTTTTGTATATGTACAACATCACTTCATAATACTGAATCTGTTTGAACTGCCTCCGGGATGTTAAATGGTCATATACAGACTTCCGATTGTCCATGTGGTCACATACATTCATCATTACACAAATTGGATTGCTCCAATTGTCAACCGTACAATGAAACATTCTAATTAACATTTGATAAATAATTATGTATATATATATACATACAATTTATGCAAAAAATTAAAATAGTCAATTTGTATATGAAATAATCTTTATATAGTGAAACTAAAAAGTATTTATGAATTACTTTGAATGGGGAAGAAAAAATGTTGTTAACAATCAATTAAAAAACTACAAGTCTATGCAAGTATATATATATATACTTATTTGCTTTATATAGTCATGCAATCTTCTATATATTCTATTTTATTTTTCCACCTTTTACGTCAAGTTCGTCTCCTTCAAAGCATAGCCATAACAATTTCCTTCGCTCAAGCTATCCAACACTTCTCTTTGTCGCTCTCATTCTTCCTTTCTCCATTTCTCTATATGTCTGTCGCGCTTTTGCATTTTTCGCTTATATCAACCCGGCGAAATTCTTTCTCACTTTGACTGGCGGTGGTTCAGTGTGCGGCGCGCATCAAAACCCACCCTCAAACCCGTCCGCACACAAATCCCTTAAATTCAAACGGACGCGAGAAGGGAGGATTTTGCTGGTGGTATAGCAACCACCCTCATGATGAGATATATATGTATGTATATATGTGTGTGTGTGTGTGTGTGTGTGTATATAGTGGGATGTTGCAGAGAGTGGGGGCAAAAGACTTGGCAATGCCCGCCCCCTCACGGTGGCCGCCGCCCCCTCAATGCAAAAGCAGTGAGAAAGAGAGACAGTGAGAATGAATGAGAGAGAGAAAGAACGAGACCTTTACCAAATCAATTCGTAGCAGCAGCCGTGGCACAGTCATCTTGCACAGTACCATCACGAGCACAACCACACATTACAACAATTACAATTATCATATATATATTTCAATATATATAAAATATTAAAAATAATTCGTGTTTATTTGCTGTGAAATTATTTTTAATTTTTCCCAATTATCGAGTGTAAATGAACGAATAAACAAAAAAAAATTTCACATGAACATAATTGTCAATTGTATATAAAATTAAGTGTGAATATGAATATATAAAATGGATAATGATTTTACAGTGGACGTGTTAAACATAAATATTGTGTTCATTTGAATGAAAAAAAAAAAGGAAAAAAAAAGAAAAAAATTGCAAGAAAAATGAGTAAATGAAAAATACAGAGATGTAAAGTGATAAAGTAATATTGTTTCGAATAAAAATGTAATGGAAACACAGATCGTATTTGATATTATCAATGCAAATAGCAATTGAATATGTGTGTAAATAATAATATAATTATATTTATAATAAGGACAGTAATAAAGATATAAGAGCAAACGTCATCTAATGATCGTGGTGATTAAATTGCAGTGTGTAGTAAACATTGAAAAAGCTCAATTAAATCGAGATTGTGGATGATACGAATGAAATAGAGCAAAAATCAGTGAGTGTTGATATGTATATATGATATTACATACTTACATATATATATATATATATATATATATATATATGTCAGAGTGAATGAGGGGAGTTGGAACCAACAGCAGTATACACACGTCTGACCAGCAGACAGGAGCAGGATCCACGCGGTCTTGAGATTCCACAAAGTCCTTGAGACTGCTCAGAACAAGAGTGTTGGTTTGGATGGTAAACAACAACTAAACTGATGATAATACACTGGCACATGCAATGCCTATGTGATTCTTCCTGCTTTTTATTTTATTTTCTTTTTATGACGCGCGCGCGCACCCAGTGAAAAGTGAAGTTTGACTGTTTGAATCAAATGTAAAGAAGAAAAAAGAAATTAAACGCAGAAAAACAACTCAATAATAATAAATTAAAAATTAAAAATAGGTGGATTTTATAGATGAAAATGAAAAACAATAAACAATCAACGTGTGTGTGTGTGTCTGTTTGTGTTTATGTATTTGTATCTTATCAGAGTCTGACGCCATTAAATTATTAGCGTAAGACATCACACGATATACATACGCAAACACGCGTGCGCGCGAGTGGTCGCACGCCAAGATAACTCATCTGATGATGGTTACATTGGGTCTTGTGCTAAAGGAAAATCAGTTGTCAGAGTAATATTCCAGTATGTTGAACATTGTCAACGTTTAAGTTGAATTATTGGAAAGGTAGAGAAAGAAAATAAAACAAAGAAAAAAAAAGCGAGAGAGACAAGAAAAATTGGGAGAGGAAGAAATAGAATTAGTGAAAGAGAAATGTTCTTGCACATTAAAGGAAGAGGAGATGAACAATGATGATAGTTAACAGATTCTATTTAAAATAATAAATTTTCATAATTTTGTGTGCTAATAATTAATGATATAGAGATAATATACCCCCGTCAAATTTATAAAGATGGATATCGAGTCGATGATAATGTCAAATGTTTCGTGTGACGGTTGCATTGACAGTGATCGTGATTCAGATAGTGGCAGTATGATCGTTGATCCAGTGAGTCTTGATCAAAAGGATCTATCGCCATCACGTAACAATTCAAATATAAATGTTGCGTCGCATATTGTAAATGCGGCGGCAACAGCAGCGCGAAATCGAAGTAGAGGCATGAAACGAACATATTCAATGATGGCAGCGACACAAAAATCCGCACAATCATCAACATTTTCATCAGACAAAATGTCATCGACACAAATAAAACCGCCATATTCATATATTGCACTGATAACAATGGCAATATTACAATCGCCACAAAAAAAATTGACATTAAGTGGTATATGTGAATTTATAATGGCGCGATTTCCATATTATCATGAAAAATTTCCCGCATGGCAAAATTCTATAAGACACAATTTATCATTAAACGATTGTTTTATTAAAATACCACGTGAGCCTGGTAATCCAGGTAAAGGCAATTATTGGACATTGGATCCATTGGCTGAGGATATGTTTGACAATGGGAGTTTCTTACGTCGAAGAAAACGATATAAAAGGCCACCGCCGCACTATGTATTACGTGATCGTGCTTTTATGGCAACATTTGCGCTATGTGAAAATCGTAATGGATGTCATCCGGGTGTAAATCATGCTCTTGGTTATCCTGGTACGGCAACAGCGGCTTATTTATCGCCACCACCACGAATTCCAATACTTGAATTGCCGCCATCGGCATTGGAAGCACTGAAACTTGGCGGTTTTCCTGAACCACCACCGCCGCTATATAAACCCGTACCAATAGGACCACCACATCAGCAAATTCGTCAACTAGTTGGTAATCCAACGATTAATAATTCAATTAATACTCTGAATGCGACAGCAGCAATGATGGCGAGTATTCCAACACGATTGGCTATTTCTGTGAGCTCTAGTGGTGTGTCTGATAAAAAAGCAAGTTTCAGTATAGATGCACTTATTGGTAAGCAAACAGGTACAGACCAAAATATTGGCGGTTTGCTTGATTTAAGTCCAGCTGAACATCGTGAAATTCGCAGTCAAGCCTCTGCTTTTTCACCATTAGTTTAAAGTCTGTTGTGTATTATAACTGCGATTGGTATTACTGATTGCTCATGCGGATACTTCTACTTCTATTACCACTATTGCTACTAATACTACCACTACTACTATTACTACTACTACTACTACTACTACTACTAGTGCTGCTAGTGGTAACGTTATTGCAGTCCAGACACCACACTACATTAATTTTGCAATACTTTTTAGTCTTTAATCTTTTAAATTTTTATTATTCGAATGATAAAGATATAAAATTGATAAATTTTTAATTCATTGGATTGAAGTGAATATTTTTTTGTATTTTAATTTTCGCTAATATACATTGACGATGTATGCTTTTATTCGCACATATTGCTATTGAGGCCAATGAAAGCATTGTAAATATGGCCGTCGATTCGATGTGTGCATAGCACTTAATCTCTGGGGGCTAGTCTTTTTTTTTTTTTTTTTTTTTTTCTTTCGTTCATCTTTTTTACATCCACCCCTATTTCTCTCCAATTTTTTTTTGTTCACCGTCTGACTTCTGTATAGCTTAAAATTGGCACGATTTTTGTTCTTAGTTGTATATAAACGGTTGAGGACTTGTTTTTAGATTTAAATAATGAACTTCACGAATAAAGAGAAGAGAAAAAAAAAGGACAAAATCATATATATAATATGACTTAAATATAAATGAAAAATCATACTCGTAGAATGTAATTGAAATAAATTTATTATTATTGTGAGCTATTGTAAGATTTTTCCTATAGTGTACATACGATAAGACTATATTAATTAGATTAGATGTACACTTGATCTCAATTTATGTATATTAATTTGTGAAAATGATAGAAACATAAGAAATAAGAGGAAAAAAAAAAAATTACAAATAATGAAAGAATTTAGTGCAGTATAAAGAAAAAAAAAATAACGAAAAGAAAAAAAAACAAAAAAAAACAAAAAAAAAACAAAAATCATCAAGAAAATAAAAATGTCACATTATTATAAATATTTTAAAGTCCAATAATGTATTCGTAATAATAAAAATTAAATTAAGTAAATCCTAAAAGTATATTATTTATTTTGTAGATAATAATAATAAAATATTAAATTGCAATATGACACACTATAATGCGGTATATTATATAAATATATATTTGTTTTTCGTTATTTCAGTGCAATAAAGACGAATGATTATTTTTAGAATTTTTATTCCAAATTCATCTGTATACATTGTATAAGATTATATCAGATTACAATGATGCACCCAAACACACACACACACATGCAAACACAATATATACTTGCACTGAAAACACATCTTTACATCTTTTAGATAAATTTTCTAAAAGTTCACAATTACATACACTGATGATGATCCATAAAATACTGGATAATAAACACAGTGAGTGAGAGGAAGGGAGTGGGAGAGAAGGAGAGAGCGAAAATAATTATTTACGACGATAATTAAAGTGATGATAGCGCGTATATGTATACAGACATCAATTTATAAGGTGTGTGATGATTTTGCGTGTATGAATATTCATTCTTGCAATGATGACAAATTTTAAAGCAAACGTGCATATACTATTTAAACATCAAATATGTGTCAAATAAAAGTAAAATTCAAAGAAAAGTAACAAATAGATTTATCACATGCGATATGATAATAAAGTGTATACTAAAAGTACATCGAATTGCATGCGTAATTGTTTATTTACCCTAGCCCCAATTGTAGATAAGTATCCTATATATATATATATATATATATATTTATATATGTAAAACACGTTTATGAAATTATTTTCATTACAATATAAATAAAAAGTGATATCATATAAAAAATGAAATTAAAATTCCGCATGTTTTCAAAATGACGGTAAAGCACAAAGTGATGTTCGATATACATTGTAATGGTGGGTGCTAAGTGATAAAACGCGTTTTTTCACGCTATCTCTATGCTATACATACATATAAATGTATATATATATATATATATATATGTATGAAGTGTCGAAGCGTCGCGAAAAAAAAAAAATGGCACGTTATACTGACGAGTTAGGCATCAGCTTCAAGTATGTATATAGTAGAAAATACTATAGCCTACTATATATATATAAAGTGGGGAAGATGAGAGAGAGAATGAGTGGATTTTCATTGCGCTTTAATCCTACTCCTGATGCCCGCGCGAGGGAAAATGATACCAGTATATATATATATATATATATATGCGTGTATATGTATGTGTACGCAAGCAACTCTTGTCACACGGGGTGACGATATTGCATTCCGTGATCGTGATGAAGATAACAGCTGCTCTTCTTTGGTGTCCACCGCTTCTGATGCCATCGCTTTTATACAATATTCCCTCTCTCTTTGTATTTTTTTATTTTTATTATTTATTTATTTCTTTTTTTTGTCGTCATTTAAATTTTATTATTCCTCAATACTGCTTACTGTTATCAACAATAATACATCAATTAAAATAATAAAATCTGTATTCATTATATTTTACATCTATTAAATATCAAACAGATAATGAAGTTGGATAAAAATGGAAAAAATTATTTTTCCACTTATTTTAATTGATAATATTGCATTTAATAATATCAATACGATATAAATAGATTGCCATTACAATTTACAAATTGTAATAGTAATAAAGAACAAAACTCATACAATTATTATTATTCAAATAAAATATTATGTAGCTGCAATAAATAGTGAAATGAGCTGTTGAGAAAGTTGAGAAAGTAAAATATTTTTTTTTGTTGCAGAATACACGTTAGAGCGTTGACATAATTTACATCATTAGTAAAAAAATAAAAAAAAATGTACTAAAGCACTTTACATACGGATGTAGGAGTATAAACAGAGTATATATACGTTCATATAAATAAGGTTTTGATACATATATATGTATATATGTACGCCTGACGGGCTTTAGGATCCGTGGTGACAATACAAACCGAAACAAACACTCACCGGCACGTGACGGTCACGTGATCAACGAGATATATTACATTCCGTATGCACACACACTTGACGAACATGAAAAAAAAAAAAAAAGGAGAGAAAAGGTTATAGGCAATAATCGTCCTGATAGTACATACCCACGTTACACGCGCGTGAAACCATCTCACTTAAATCTACATCTTCATCCCTATATATAAACACATTTTCTATACCCATAACATAAATTAAGTGCAATCATTCAACTGTGAATAATAATTCATCAATTGTATCACCATTAATTAGTAATTAGTGCATATTTATAAAGAAAAATATCTCTATATTATACTCAATGTGGATAATAAATTATTACATAGCATAAAATATTTTAAATATTATCTCAACTGCCGTATCAAAATTTCATAAATATATATATTCTTCAGTTTATATTTGCTTTTTGTATATTTAATCCGACGACTACCCTTTGACAGTTTCATCAAAATACACACAAGAGCATGATGGAAGAAGAAAAAAAGAAAAACGAAAAGAAAAAAGAAACAATGATATAGATAAATAAATAAATGAAGAGAGAAAAACTATTGAAAAATGGAAAGAAAAAAAATTGAATGAGCATAAAAATAAAATTGTGAATGTATATGAATACTCCAGCCATTGCATTCCTTTGCCAATAGCATTACATATACATACATATATTTATAACTTTACATAAAATATATAAATACATGCTTCACCTCGTCCACGGTTATAACCAATATTATCACAATTCAACCCTCTTGTTCCCTCTTTTCTCATTTTCTCTCTTGCTCACTGTGGGGCTTCACAGTCGCTTCACATCCGTCGGCCATATTTGCGTGGGGGCGTGGTATGCGTGGGTGTGTTGTCATGACAACTGTACCGACGTTATTCGGATATCGATCACGAGCAAGCGCCAAGAAGAAAAGCACGAGCTGAAAACAGCAAAAGCAGAAGAACCAAAGCGGCAGCAGTAGCAGTAGTATAGCAGAGAGGGTTGCTAGGCTTCTGTACAGGAGGGAAAATGTTATCACTGCTTTGTGGCGGCTAAGATAGCAACCCCTACCTATTCATCCTCGTGGATGCTTGCACCTTCCCCGCGCATGTTACTCCATCGCCCGTCTCCTGTGTTTCCTCCCGGCCGTTACCCGTATTACTCGTTGCTTCACATCCACCTCTCCTTCTCCTCGTCACCATTATATAGATATATTTTCGGTAAACCCCATTGCTACTCGCTTCTCTCGTTCACTCACTCACTCTCTTATCATTTCGTCTCTTCTTGTATAACGTATAGTAAAGTACAGAAGTCGAGTCCTGTGTGACTCTGTGTTGCGCTTGGAATGTTGAGAATGTGTGTGTACTACGGATGATATTAGATTCTTGAACAAAGTTTTCGCATGAACAGAAAAGACTAGATATACACATATTCACATACATTTATCTATTTACACATATGTTTATACATGGTTGTATTATACATGTGTACAATTTACGTGAACGCTATTGTATATAATTATTTTTATTTTCAATAACTCAATTCAATTAAATTAATCCCGTATTGTATAATTTATATTTTAAATATAACTCTTGGTATACAGTTGTGTTTAGAATATTTTTATATGTTTAACGGTATATGTTATATATATATATATATATATATATACTCAATTAAAAGTATAAGTGACGAGTGAAAAGAAGTCTTGTAGAATAAATGGAATATAAGTGCGGCAAACAATTTTAACCATAAACTCTTGCTGAATATAATATTGCAATGTTGCGAATTTATGAAAAGATTGCAACTGCTGCATGGCCACAGGCTGCAATAACTTTGTCAAAATTATCTCAAGTTTTAAACTTCATCGTCACATATATAATGCTAATAATAGTAGTAACTGTAGACAGAGAATGGAGCGTTGACGAGGAAATTTATGGGACGAATGAAATAGACAAATTTAAATCACTCTAAGCTCGGCCATTAGTACTTTGTGTAAACACCAAATAAGAGATCTATTGGTGCCTTTGGTACAATACATATATAAACATCGTTCGTTACTCAAACATCGAGTGTCCATTCCCACGAGGATTTCATCGACAATGACAAGACAGCGATAATAGTATATATGTATATAAACGTATAAACGATGTATAGCAACGGTTGAATAATATAACAGTGGATAATACCGAGAAAAAAAAAAACAAATTCATTTGGGTGCGCGTGCACCGATTTTCTATTTGAAATATTTTTGTGTACATGTCTACATAGTCACAGTGTACATGTAATGTAACCTTTATGAAAGTACGATCATTTGTATTGTGCATTGGATAAAATGCACACGACACATAATTACCCCTGGAGCGCATCCACACACAATTGATATTTATAATATAACAATCACACTCCAAAAAATTAGCTAGTGTATACACACAGGTACATATATATATATATATATATATTGTATATACTCGATAATAAATTTGATAGATATTTGTCGAGAATAATTACAATACAGTGATATAAAATAAAGTATATTAATGATGGGATAAATATTATATTTAGCAATAAAATTGATTTTATTTCAGTTTTAATTAATAATATTTTTCGGCAATTAATATGTGAATTCAAATGTTGGCAATATAATGAGGTCTCTATGTTTTTTTTTTTTCAGTTTGCCATACACAATTAAAAATTGTCGAAATTTTGAATTTTACTTTGTGAAAAATTTCGACTTAAATAGATATTAAATTGGTGGGGGATAATTTCGAAATATTTCAACAATGAAAATCAAAATGAAAAAATAATCCTTTTATTTTACGATAATGCCAATTGAATTTTCGGTTATTATATTATTATATAAAATGGATTATATCACGAACAAATCAATCATCCAAAATAATTCTTTCCTCTTTATTTTTTATGACATTTCATATCGAGATATATACAAACAACCCATACACTCACACAATGTCATTAAATTTATTTCTTGTGTTTTAAGACATAGTATTATGGCGCTGACATGACGAAATACGATGTCTAATCAGCAAAAATAGTCTCGAGCTCAGACATTATATATTATACCTATGTGTAAAAAAAAAAGAAAGTGTAATATGCTACATATAATAGGAGACTGAGATAGAGTTGTTAAAGGGGGCCAAACACTTAAAGAAAAAGCACGTTTTTTTGCTGACAGCACGACGAAGATGTTGGCAAAGTGATATTCTACGAGGGTGCCACTAGTCAACGATACCACATCACTAGTTTTGCAATATTAAAAAATATAAGAGAGATAAGAAAAAAGTGAAAAAAAAAAAGCGGAGAATAAGGTGAGCGAGTGAACATGAAGAATGTGGTAAAAAATAAATTAAACAAAAAAAAAGAATATGTAGAGCAGAGGGAAAGAGATAGAAAAAGATGAATAATAAATTGATGATGATACATCAGCTCTAGTTGATGGAATATAATGACACGTGAGATGTTAACCTGTTATATGAGCATTAGCTTAAAGCGTGTACACATATATATGTATTTAAATATATGTATATGTATAGCAAACAATATCTATATATACTGCACTGCGGGTGGCAATGAAAGAAAAAATATAAAAAGCGACTTGAACGTTTTGTATATATGGGGGTGTAGGATTAAATAAAGTGAAAAGAGGGTTTTGTCATGCTACTGACTGGGGGGTGTACACGAATAAAACAATTACGTGGGCTACGCGAGCAATACACTTGAACGGGCACCCCTCATTTTTTTTTTCCAGCATCTATGATTGAATATATTATATATATATATATGTATGTAAATGGAGATGGAGAACGTTTGACAATGAATCATTTGCGTATGTACATGTATATATGTACATTTATGGACAATTAAATTTGAATTAGTTTGGAAAACAGAAGTTTAACCAAAAGAAAAAGAGATGAAAAAAGGAAAAAAATTTTTAACTTTTGTATTCCTTTATATTTTTCTTAATTCTTCAACTCAACACTTTTTGTCTGTACAGTTTTGAAGGAGGAATTATGAATAGCCCTAAGGATTCTTCGTGAGTTTAAACATGCCTTCCTTTCAATTCAACCAACATTGAAAAAGATTTTATATATATATATATATATATATATGTGTGTGTGTGTCTATACGAAATTTAATCTTTAACAGTTGCTCCCCACCCATATGGTAAATATAAACTTTTTAATTAAACTTTTTCATTTAATCAATTAAAGTTTCATAATATTTTTGCACGTAAATTCCGTCCGCTTGTCCATAAATTAATACTCACTATATATAAATATATAAACATAAATATGAAAATTTCGACAATTAAATGAAAAATATTGCAATAAATTTGGTAAATCTAGATTAATTGAATTTCGGGACAATATGCGCACCCTATGAACTATTATAACATTTTCCCATGATCAGATAACAGCGTTTCAGATCATTTTATATATATATATGTATGAAGGATTCACTCAACAATTATACAGAGGGTACACACACATAATGCATTGAAATGACACCCGCAGTGAGATTAATTTCAATCGAATGGAAAATTAATTATTGGTTTAATACAGCCACAAAATAAATATAATAATCAAAATATCATGAGAATTATCATAATAATTCAATGCAGCAACTTTATATTTACTAATTGCTATATTATAAATATAAATTTTTTATTCTCGATAGAGGATTAAAAATTGTCATAATATTTATTCCACTACTTTAAATAGATTTATAATTTTTTATTCAATCACATTCAATGATATATCTATATATATATATATATATATATATAAGTGTATAAAATAGCACCATTTAAAGGGATAGTTATTTATTTTGACACGTCGCACGTGACCCTACAAAAACGTTCAGACCTTTAATCTACTTACGGTCAAAATCGAAATGCAATCCGGCAGCACCTGCTCGCAACACAGAACAGATGTAGACGCTCCACACAGACCCTGGCGCTATTTTATATTCACTAAACATATATATATATATATATATATTATATGGTGCAAACAGATTTATAACTTATGATACCTGTCACCCGACGCGAATTATCGCTCTTATATTGAGCTTTTAAAATATATTCCATCGCACGTTTCACATTTTGTTTTTCTTTCATTCAATTCAATTGAAATAATTCAAAATTATTCGATCAATACCTTCCTCAATCCAATAAACACAATAAAACTAATCACTATCTCATTGAAAGTTATGAATTAATTGGTAAACAATTTTAATTATCATAACAATCCCAATTATATCTAAACATATATAAAAAAAGAAAAAAATAGAAATTTTAATACAAAGTATTTCAATTCTATCAGGGAGAACAACACAAAAGAAAATACTTAATATATATATATGTATATATTTTACCAGATCGACATCTCTCTATTACATACCTACTTGCTTTATATATACAACAGAAGCGTTAAAAAAAATACCTGAGGTCGACTACAACCACTATTTGTTCTAAAACTCTTCCAACCATCAACCACCTGGAGTGTGTCTCCTCAACCTTTTTATTCTTTTTTTTTCTTTCCCCAACTCCCTACTATACAGATAGACACACTCAATTCTCCCATACCCATATACACACAAATATATAAATCCACTTTCCTTCATTCCCCCCCATCTCTCTCTCTCTCTCTCTCATCTCAATTCACTCTGTCCTCTTATCCACATACAACTCCTTTTCGCCATTCTCATTTTGCCACTTTCTATCTCTTCCTATTGCATTCTTCCCACAATGTCAAGGCATACATACCACGTCATCGTTTCACCTATCTACATAAATATATATATATATATACATCTATAGGATAATTTTTTATTGTCTCCTTTGTATATGGTGCAACCATATATTCAACTGTCTATTTCACGCGTCTATTTATCCACCTAACGGTATGATATTACACCCCGGGGCACACTTTGTTCATCCATCCATTCCCTTTCTCTCATTCTCTCCATCCACCCACCTCAAAATACACATACATACACACACACATAATATATATATATATATGTACTTAAACTGTACAACGCGGTTTATCGTTTCTCTAGCCACGCCCAATAGTAGCCCCTTTTGCACCTCTCGGCCAGTTCATTGGCCCGCATCCCACTGACTGTGCATCATCGTTCATCCCCCTCTGTTCATGTCTAAACGCGTTTATATATACATATATATATATATATATATGGGTATGCGGATGTGTATGTATATATTTGTGAGGCAGGACAAACGCGTGTTTCTATCCGCCACAATGTATATGAATTGCTCGGGGATTGCGCCAAGAAGCAAGAGAAAGAGCGAAAAAAAAAAAAAAAAAAAGCAAAAGATGGATAGTGGAGTGTATATAAGAGAGATAGAGAGGGTGTTGAAATTTAGGAGACTTCATTTGGCCTATTCTTCTGTCACCACATCAGCCACGAGAGACCGCCACAACTGCCAAAGGCATCGCGCATTTTGCTATGTATACATACACACACACACGCCCGTGTCACTGTATGCTATTACCGTTGCGACGATATCCACCACCGACAAACTATTCTCTGTCGCAATCCACTCGTTGTCGACACTTTTCTCCATTTTTT
>CAJUYH010000111.1:29027-92288 GCA_910591685.1 Galerucella tenella | reverse complement strand
AAAAAAAAAAAAGGGGGAAAAAATTATTGACGTACCGCGCAATGTTTTATTTTATTATTATCCTTTTTTTTTTGTACAATACAGGAGTGATGAGTTCATTTTAGTCTGATGTTACTGCTAATGTTACTTTTATTAGCTAACATGAAAAAAAAAAAATATAATTTCTTCATTCATTCTGCTTTTTTTATCTTGTGTCATTACAACACATACGGCTAACCAACGATCTCTTGCAATAATGACTGCGTTCGGTGCAGTGGCATGTTGGCTACTAGCGAGCAAAACTTCTCTCGCTTCAGATGGTTGTAAGAAAAGCCGTTATCGAAACAATCCGCCTTTCACCCTCGTTCACTTACACGTTGTGTTGTGCAGTGCATCTACCCAATGCGATAACGTCCAGACAGTTCTTATCACTCTCTCAACAAATAATATCGTAATCCCTAATTAGTTCACTGTTGCTGATGAATGGAAAAAAAAAATCGGTGTACATAAAAAGAGGAATTCAATAAATAAATAGCAGTTTGAATAATACAAATGTGCAGTTCCACTGACGTGCACCAACGCACCAGGGAATTAACAATTGACATGCAATGTATATGCATATACACATATATATACCTATTGAAGTGGTAGGGAAAAGCAATCTATCTGTACGTATACATATATTTTATCGTGAAATTAAAAACCATGGAATTCAATAGCAATTATAAACAAAAATACAATTGGAAAAACAAATTTTTAATTAAAAAACATGGTTGTTACGGAAAATATATACGACAGTATGGTAGTAAAAAAGGAACAATGCATTTATGAAAATTCATGTTTTGATGAGTTCTTCATTTGTTATTTTTTTCTCATATTTTACTATTCAATCTTCTGGAACTTATTCAGTGATAAAAACGACTTTTTTATGTTCGCAAAAAATATTTATTAATTATATTATTATAAATGTTTTTTTTTTTTTTATTCAGGGTGACAAAAACTTGGAAAATGTAACACATGAGGAAGCAGTGGCGACACTGAAAGCTACACAGGATAGGGTGGTACTGTTGGTGGCCAAACCGGAAGGAGCATTGCCACCGCCACCGCCAGCTTCAGACCACTCGATCTCACCACAACGTAAATGCTCCTCTAATATTTATATATATATGCAAATAGTTACACACATGCATATACGTATAACACTAGCGTTACTTTCTTTTTATGATAAGTACAGTTGTACTACTGTATAAATGCTGATGGACTTATGAGAAAAATTTTTTCATGCCATTCAAACGTCCAATGACATTTCCACACTTTGCCTCCCGCCCGATAAAAGTTTCATGCGCGCAACCCCAACAGAAAGCAACCTCAACAACGCGACCAACAGTGGGGTAATGGAAACAGGCAGTGGCGGGTTTTCAACTCACTCCTTTGTTTATCACAAAGGCTCTTTGTCGCACTACCGCACCGACAAAGGGCCAAATAGTTAATCTACAAAATAAAAGAAAAATATGTGTCAATATAAAAGAAATTTTTAATCAATTTTCAGGCATTTTTGTATTGATTAAAATCCTGTAAACAGACTTTCATATTCCAAACTTATTATTCTTCGATTTTTTTTTTTTTTTTTTCATTACAAGTAGTCAAAAGTTAGAGTGCAAAGTAATGGTACAATAGACATTTGAAGTAATGACAATAAAAGAAAAAATTTAATGGGCAAACACCTGCACATACATAATTGTACTTTTGGTTTTGTCAGAAATAGAAGGAAAAACAGATCAGAATACGAATAATGAAAAAACTCGCATCTTCATTTCATATTTTTTTTACGGTTTCTCACCAATACACAGGCGCACCTATACAAAAACATTTATGTACAAATAACTCACAACAGCAGCAATTAGAAATCCTCTTCCATTACTGTTCCCTCTTATTTTTACTTTACCCCACTGTATTAATTAATCAGTCTTCTTTTATTTTCCTCTTTCATTTTTACAGGCAAACAAAATGGTTCTGTATCAGCATTGGAAAATAATTCGTTGGTATATTCACAAGAGTCGCGGCATGCTTCCTCTTTGGCACTTCATGGAGGTGCAACGACACCGCGAGCAGTATCACAAGAGGATATTTCGCGGTAAGTAATTATTTAACAAATATACAAAATTAATAATAAACATTAAGAATAAAGTAAATCGACAAATATTGTAAATATTTCACAATGTCTACTAATGAAATAAAATTATTGAGCTGCTAATTAAAAATAATCTGATAGATGAAATACAATTAACGGCTGATGAAAAAAAAAAAAATTATTTTCATAATTGGAAACTGTTTGAAATCGGGTCAATATACTATATCTGACAGTTGAGACTATTAGCTCGACACATTTACAGTATATAATACCTATTCCCGTGTGAAGCAATGAATTAAATGGCGTGATGAAAACGCGTATATAGGTATAATAGTGAGGGTAGGAATTGAGGTAGCCACTGGCCGCGCTAATTACTATCGGATTAGAGACTTTATCAAATATGCATTGTTGAGTATTGAGATGAACATCATGTTCCAATGTTTCAAATGCTATATAAATTTCATCGATATAATGCTATTTATTTGAAACATATAAATTACCATTTCTCATTAAAATCTGTCACTTAAATGTTATGCTATAAATTTATTTGTATGGCAAAACATAAAAACAGTGAGACTGAAAAATTTATTTTTTCTTTATATTGTCCCAGCCTCAAGTCTAATAATTTGCGCTACAATTTCACCTCAACGAGCTTCTTAGACAGTTGAGCCAAATAATTATCCTCCTAATTCACTGTTGAATACCAGCTAGTATGGGGTGAGCTGTGAGGTAAATTACGACGACGGCATAATGGTCGTGAAATAGGATGGAAGGGAGGTCTAATTTAGATGAGGGAGAAATTAAAGTTTTTTGCGTTCACTCAATTTATATATACGTATATATGTATACCTATATATGCAATGATGACCGTCAAGAAGTGATATATAATTGTTGCTCCCTTTATCTACAAGAGCACGTAGAAAATTATTCGTTTCAGTTTGGTGGTTATTCACTTTTCACATCGTCAGCGACAAGGATTCTTACTCTTCACACATTTTTCATCCAACGTCTTTTGTAGCATTGAAATTTTGTACTAAAAGATTTTTTCTTTTTCCTTTCCACTTGTTCCCTTTTATTTTTTATTATTTTTTTCTTTTTGCTGCCGACAAAAACCCTCGGTATGTGAGAAACGGAAGGAAAAAATTAAGAATTGGAGCAGGAGCATTCGCAGGGAGTTGCTTCGAGAGAAGAAAAAGAAATAGAAAGAAGAAATGGAACCAATTATACTTCTTGGACGGCGAGGTAAAAATTGCTCCGGTGAAAATTCTGTACTTCTCTGTCTCCAATTGTATTTCAGTGTTGGTCGTTCTGTCACTTGCTCTCTCTCATATCGTTTGAATATTACTTCGAGTGGATTCAAAATATTTTTCCTACAGTCGCGAGCTCAACATGAAAGCTTAACTTTTTAATCCGTTGCTTTATTAAATTCTCTATTTCCTCTTTATATCCATGTGTACATTTTGACAACTGCTGGTTAACTGAAAGTTAACTTTTTCATTATAATTCATTATCATACATAAACAAGTCACATGAAATAATTTATTAACTATTAATATAGCAGATCAATTCTCATCTATCAAATCATAAATGCTTAGTGGTGTTCTAATTCCTGTCATCGAATAACGAATAATGCAATTGAAATTGTATCAAAAGCAAGGACACCAGTGAGATTCATATTCGTGTAAATATATATGTATATGAAAGGAATATATTCGTGGCACTGCTGGTGCGCTCTGTATATGTGCCATTAGGAGAATCATAAATCGTTTCGACATACCACCTACGTAAATGGGAGAGAGTAACCCCCTCAGCATTCAAATATATATCATCCAAAACGCGGACAAACGGCTTGGAATGAACTTCCTTACCGCAAACGATCTATGGTCCTGGAACTCATCGTTTTTCCCTGTTATTTTATTTTATTTTAATTTTTTCTTCTTTCCTCTCTTTCATTTTTATATTGTTGTATTTTTTTCTTTGAAATAATCCTGAGTCATTTCCGACTACTGTCAATAACATCCACAATTCACAATAGCCGATAATAATTTTTTTTTAAAAATAACAATTATGATAATAATAATATAAATATTTTATTTTCATCAGTATTATTAATAAATGTCAATGTGGCAAGTTTTTATCAGTATGTGAGCCACACAACGCTGGATAGTGGTAAATTTTATTAAGCTCAGTGAACTTGTTCTCCTTCCCTCATTCAGAACGGGTGTGTGTGTGTGATGTTAGCTACTGCATGTACTTGCTGCAACTGAACGTGATAGAATACTCTTGGCATATTGCTATGCAATAGTTATCCCAGTCGATATGTATATATATATATAATGAGCGTTCAAATGCAGGCCAGGGTCAAGCGACATTTAATACAAACGTCACATCAAGGAGAAGGAACAATTTACTTACGTAATTACAAAACCAATTGGTTTCCATATATTTTCGTACGATGAAATTAAAAATATTCTGCTATATACAATTTCATTTGCTATTTATATCACTTCAACAAATAATATACCTATCATTACCAGCTACAATATATATTTTTTATTCACTTGCTAATGAAAATCACTGAAGAACAAATAAGACTTTACTTTGTTTTCCTTATAGTTTATGAGAGGAAATATTTTATTATAGAGTTGAAGATTTTTATCCCGTTATTCCATGAATGTTCTGTAAAAAATTTTTACGGTTGGTCGGCTACGGGTGAACATGAAAATCACACAAAATGATAAATTATGTCCGAGCTTTTAGTAGATGGTAAATGCAGCTGACTATAATCCCTAACTTCACGTTTTCTCTTGTTCTATATTCTATCTGATCCACATTGTATGCTGTGGTAGATGCGTTCGGTGAACAGACAAGAGAGAAAATTTAGTTTTTTTCCATCCATATACATAGTACATTTCTTCTGACGATGTGGTACGTGTTGGTACATTGCTATGGACGTTTGGGAATAACCTGCTCGAGTTGTCGACATGACACCAAAAAATAAAAAAAGAATTTATGATTCTGAAATTTTCCGCCATCATAATTATTATTTTTTATTCATCAGTAGTCACATTGATAAAACAAAATATAATTCAATGTGTATTGTTGCTGATTATATATATATATATATATATATGTGTGTGTGTGCGTGACGATGATGCATAAAACATAAATTACGTCATGTTTTTGTAATTAAATATAACGAGGACAGGAAACGAACGAAGAGTTTTCGATGTATTTAAACGATATAATCATATTGTCTTTTACGTCAAGGTCTTGTACTTTTTATTCATATCCAATATATATATATATATATATATCTTTCAAATCAATGGCGATATAGAATAAAAATTGAAAACAAATTAGCTATATTAAATAAATACCAATCCCGAATTGGGTTATAATAATTGATTAATTATTCATCGTTTGAGATGATAAATCAATTTGTGATTATAACAAAGCGAAAAAAACAATATTGTTCTTTACTTATTAACAATTATGTTCAAATGTGTGTGTATATAGATATATACCCATATGTAAAATGCATCGATGGAAATTCACGTTCAATAAATGTTCATGGCTGAAGAGCGATGGAATGAGATCTCGCTAAATGTACGCGATTATCGTTGATGGTGATGGTGGTGAGTGAGGTAACGCGCGCACTTCATTAACCGTCGTTGGAACTATGCCGCGAACGTGACGAGTACAAGCTTTAGGGATATACTAAAACGTACATATAATACCTATAACGGTCGAAGTCAGAAGTGCTTATGTTTCACTCGATATCATCATAATGCAACGATGAATAGCATATGTGGTATATAGTGGTAGTTGTGGTTGTACTGAATCCGGATAGACATATATGTATACTCTATAGATTTGTGGGCGCAATAATTCAAGTGTACTTTTTGAATTTATTCGTATTCTGACATTGTTGATTACATACGCGAGTATATAAAGAAGTTTAAGAACAGTGGTGGAGCTGATTGGGGTATTCAATTTGAAATAATTTATGAATTCACATTTAAACAAAAAAGAAAAATGAGTGAAATCAACTTTTTTTTTGCCTTTCATATTTTATTTCCCATTACAGAAATATCAAAGTTTCATTAGTTCTGCTTCTGATTTTACTTATTCTTGTTCTTGTTCAGAGTGAAGCTGCGGTCTATTTAACGAGTGAAAGATTTTTCGATAGTATAAAGCGAGCGATAAAGTAAGAGTAGCATGAAACTTCAATGTAAATTGAAGTCATCGAGGCGTTAGGAAAATATATACGTAAGACAGATTCATCGGACCCAATTAAACTTGACAAGTGCACCACTCTCTATCTCAATTTGTGAAGAACAACAACTTTGCCATCCTTTCACAAATATAAATATCAAACGTCGAAAAAGACAAGAAATCGTAGTATTTATTCAATTTTTTTTGAGAAAGAAACAAGTCATAAAGAAGAAAATAACACAAATAAGTGAATTTTTATTTGTTATTTTGGTACAGTCTTATATATTATTAGTCCATTTTCAAATTAAAACACAATGGTGCAAAAAATGGAGTGAAAAAAATCAGTATTTATCTTTGGCTATCCATCCTTCGGCAGCGCAACTATAATTATATTATGTTAGCTCTGAGAGCAGAAAGTTTGTTTAATGAAACCATGTGAGATATATATAAAAGCAATGCAGTGAACAAGAGTGAGGGCAAAAGCGATGGTTTAAACATCAAGTGATTATGGCAATATGGCACACACCCTATTATATACTATATTCATCCTTTCATGATAAAACCAACACTGATTTACGCAGTTCCCATCGGCCAAATTCACATTGATAAAGAAAACTTTCATCTGTAAACCCCAAATACCCAGAAAGCTCTGTACAAATCCTCACCATGCATCAAATAAGTTATAAAATTGATGAAAAAAGTATTTAATATTATTCACAGTGAGTTTCATCATTAATTTTTAAAGTGAAAATTATCTATATAAATTTTCTCATGACAGGCATAAATACTTAAACAACTAGTCATAATCATCAGTGATGAATCACTTGTCAAATTGCCTGGTACATAAATATTAATAAAATGAATATGATCAACTCGAAACTACAAAAATTATTTATTACTTTCTTAAAATAATTATATTGTATTTGAATTTATTTTTTATTTCATCCAGATGAAAAATAAACAGAGAGTGACAGAAAGATGAGTTCATTAAAGTGACATTCAAGGTGTTGTTGTTGAGTGCCAGAAAGAGTATCAGTGGCTTGAGAAAGGTTTCGATCCAAGTATAGTGCGATCCGACTGTACGTGACGTAAATATAATAATGCAATTGAAAAACGCGCAGGTATGTCTCTATACACAATTCTATATACGTATCCACCTCTACACTTCACAAATATAAATATATATATATATATATATATATATGAATTAACGCGAAAAATTCGGGTTTTGAGTTTGGAATTAAACTGTATGTCTAGTTAGAGTTCAGTATGCGGGAAGGACTGTTGCATTTCCGCAGGAGCCAGTCCAACATACCGTAAAATTTCTTGGTAAATGGAGTCGCACGTGTGCACAATATGTCGTCAAGCCACTCGTCACAACCAAACAATTAAGACAAAAAACAATAACTTATGCAATTGTAGATAAAGTGATGGCACCACCTACATAGTAATTATTAGTTCGATAAGTTATTATAATGATAATTTTATCCACTTTATAATGATTATGGTAATAAATATGTGTGTATTAAAAAAGGAATGAAATAATATACTGTATTCAAAGTGGGTAAAGACTTGCCCGTTCGCATTCGTAATCACATGACGCGTTCGCACGGCATCTCACGAGTGACTCAGAATGTGCTATTTGGTATAGTATAAAGTTCGAGAGAGAGAGAGAGAGCAAGAGAACGGCGGAAGACGAAGACGAGGTAGAGAAAGAGGAAGGGTTTCTCACTCTCTCTCTGGCTTTTTCTCTCACTCATTCTCATTCTCCCCACACATGTACACATTCTTGTATTAACACAAGTTTTTCACGATATATTCGGTGTATGCGAGTCGTGCAGTAGTCAATCAGTTGACGATCGTGAAACATATCCATTGGTTATTAATTGTGTCATGTTTAAATAGTGATAGTGTATATCAGAAGTACAGTTATGTATTTGTATTGTCACTAAATGTATCAATGTGACGACAATTGAATGTAGAAAGTGTAAAAACGAATAGTTTTTTTGTTGTTTCATATTAATAGTCGGAGAGAAAGAGAATTTTTTTTTTCATTATTGAATTAAAAATTAGAGAATTTTTATTGGATATCTTATTAAATTCAGGTTTGTTATATAATTTACTATAATTTTTTAATTTCTACTTTTTCGTGAGAGTTGCCAAGTTGACAAATGAGAATATATGTGAAAGCTACTTATTGATCCACGAGGTTAATACACTCCACAATATAAACGGTCGATAATAGTGTATGAGAATTACATATACCACATGTTTCAATGAACTTTTTAACTTATATTATTATGAATTATAACTAACGAACCATTAGCTGTACCTATAAAAATATTCCATATTTAAATTCGTTTACTCGTCTATTTTACAAAATATCAAATTGATTTATTACGTCCAAAAGAGTAAATGAAAAATTATTTTTCTGCGTTATTCAGTTTTTTTTTTCTTTCGCTATCCACTCATGCACAAAGCCACTATAATGTTGGCATATTTATTCGACCGGATGCATCGATAATAAAGTGCAACCTTCATCGTTGAAAACACCTGCGTAATATTGTGATGCGTTGTTGCATATGGAATATAAGTACCGCATATGTATATATAAATATACTGAAAATATATAAATTGCATGAACCATCATGAAAATTTATAGATGCGTTATCATAAAACCAAACGGCCACCGAACTATTCCGACATTCTTCTCGTTGACACGGAGAAACAGAAAAATAAAATGAAAAAAAATAAAGAATAAAAATAAAAATAAATGAATAAATAAATGAAAATGAAAAAGTACATAAAGTCTACATAGATGAAAGGTATCCATAGTTTACGACTAGGAAAGGTTTTTATCTGCACGCAAAAGCGCCAGGATACACGCGACCGCAGCTGCTGACTTCACGTTCTCTCTTCTTTCTATTCTCTTCTGCTTTGCCCTTTCACTCCTCACCCACCGCCCATTTTCGGCATTGGAATGGTCATAGACTGTCTATATATATATATAAGGGACATGGAGCGAAATGTTGAGAAAATCCATGGCTATGCCGCACACGTGCGACCAGATTTATTCGCTTTATTTCGAGTCTCCACTGTAGTTCTCTGCCGGTGGTCTCGACGATTTTCGGTATATACTCTTATACAAAATGAGAAAATGATTGGGTGGGAAAGGTAGAAATGGTTCATCGAGAATAGTATATACACAATATGTAAGTAATATAATGAACAAAATAATAATAAATAAATAAATAAAGAAAATATAAAAATAAAAATGGTGGCGGAAAACGCCACATGGTTTATATACGATCGAGTTTCATCTCACAAATGCTCAATGAATTCTAACAATTTATTTATCAAAATTTCATTTATTATCGTAATTTTAAACGAATTTCCGATATGTTTTGGGTGCAAAATTGATTGATTCAACGATTTTTACAATAGCTATATATAATGAAAAATGAAAAAATTAATTTAAAAAATAAATATGTATTAGCCTTTGACAAATTTCTCTTGATATTCAGGACAATAATTTTATTCTATTTTATAAAGGAGATATATTGTATATGTACACATGTATCGGATTGTAATATTGCTTTTCGTACTTTATTATTTTCACCGCATGTTCTATCAATATATATTCTGTCCATATATATTCATTTATATACAGATATCTATATTATGGCAGTATGCATATACATATAGAAACGCTGAAACGATCAAAGGCAAAATGTACAATTTAGTACCTCATCGCTCCATCGGGCAATGCATTTCCATACTGTATCATCTCTGTTTCCTTCTTCGTTCAACCGTTTATTCGATTTTATTTGAAATCAAAATGCCTAAAAGAATATTTTCAAATCAATTCAAATGGACAGTAAAAATGTTCCCCAATGATAATAATGTCACAGCAACATTCGTTCATCTACAGAATATGCAAAGTGCAGTCTTCACCATAAATTTATCTGGCACGTCAGAAATGTTGACAGTCTTGTATATATGTATATACATATTATGGACATTGCAAGTGGGCAGGCCTCAGAAATTTGACTGTAACCACTAGCCCAAGTTTGATCGACATTGGTCGCATGCCACCATGACGATATTCAAATACCGTAAATTCTCTCTGTTCATAGAATCCATAAATAGACTATAGACTATGATAGTGCCATAGAATATGTGAGCTTCTTGAAACACTTACGATAGAGCCGGGCTCACAATATTTATGCAATGTACAACATCACATTGTCGCCAACATACATTGTGTCCAACACGAAAACGCATATTCTATATGTATGTCTAATTATTGATATATCTATGTAGTTGGTGAATATTGCGGTACACTGTGTGAATATTTGCGTTAATGTCATATGAAACGTAGTACGGTAATATAATAACGCAACTATCACATCCACGCTCCTCTATATAGATACTACGAATATCCATTGGTGGTAACGACACCGCAGATTTGGCATTAACAAGGACATCCACCCGCTTCATTTTATGACTCCCAACAACACACTATCCATTTACGCGCTAACATTCCTCTATTTATACATATATATATACATGCACACATATTCTCCCGTACTTTTTTTTCAAACACGTATCATCAATGAGAGTAACCGATTTTATTGGCCACGAATAAAAAAATAATTCAACATCCGAAAGTTCATTAAAATGAAAATAAAATAAATTGCACGCAAGCATAATCAATTCTTAATTTCCTGCTACAAAATTAATTTAATGTATATAATTGTCATCGAGTTAAATCGATTCCATTCCAATCATTTTCGAGGTTTGGGAAAGCAATTTTGCAGGAAATCCATCTGTCATATGAAGCAACACAATTTCCGTTTTTGAACATATACATGTACATATATAGACTATATGTGACTCGAAACCCAACATCATGTCAGCGAAACTAAGATAGGCAAATCGATATTCGTCTCCCAAGATTGTATATAACATAGTTCGTACGTCTACTTTATATATATATACATATATATTGATTATCTGTATACAATATACAAAGTCTTATGGTACATGATTTAACTGCAATATATGCATATATGAGAAGAGAGTCGTAGGTATACGAGATACCTATATGGCGATAACAGCGACATGCACGATAATAGAATCGAATATTATATGGAAAGATGCACCACAAACATATTGGCTTAAATAAGAAAATACATTTGTAATATTGTAACAATGGGAAAATGAAGAAAACCTCCATCGAATAATGGCATATTACAACTGAGAACCTCTACCCCAAATGTATATTCTTCACTATAGTATGGATGTGTATAAGTAATTTATAGAGTGGCGGAGCAATTGTTGCCGAATGTCGTTATAGAATATACGTGAATATAGATATAATGACAGAAATTGAAGAGTGCGTTAACGCTTCCATGCAAGCTTATGTGGTTTTATACTGCATGTGACGTGTTACGATAATATATAAAGCTGCCGGTGGTGCGATTATATCATGCGAGAAATAGTCCCCGGCGGCACAGCGCCACGCTGTGGCGACCTGATGAAATATATAACAGTCAGGCGCGAATATATAAATCCCCACATGAAATCCCAACAGTTCTATGCATGCTCTCGTCCAGTCATGCAAATAACATTCAAGCTCCAACTGGGACATATATATGACTGCACAACTCGTGTTCAAACGTATCACGCGTCTCGTGAGACGAAATCCCCAACGATTTCACGTTACAAAAAACAAAAATAATAATAAGAATAATACATAATATACATTATTACATATTTATTTCTATAAATATTAAATAGAAATGATTGTACAATTTTTCTATATGTATTGTTAAATTCATTTTTTTTGAACGCGAATTTTACTTCATGAATATAAAATAAAAATATACGACAAATAAATAATTGACAGTGGTTGTGAGCATAATAGATAATAATTAATAAATTCTACAGAGGTTTGTTATTTCCACTCAAATTCATGGATACATAACAGGAAGTGAGATAATGACATGCAATACACTCTCAATACTTCTTGGCTTTGTATTATAAGAGGTTCTGAGAAACACGTGGAGAACGTTTCAGGCAGCTATAATCTACTTTTTTCACGCGATTACATTTGCAAATAAACTTTCACATACAATGTAGCACGTGTCAGACTATACACATATACGACACATAATATATATAATATGTTGCACGAAAACTTTGGCCACGAATCAAAACACAAACTCTACACCCACCCACCCACTCACTCACTCACATTATATCCCACGAAATCTGAGATAATTCAAGTAAATTCGGTTGTCGTTGAGTAAACATCTATACTATATGTAACATTCAAATATTCCGTAGTTATCCAATGAGCTATTTAATAACATTTCACTTGAATTTCCTACTTGTAATTAGTTGTGCGAGACATTAACAAAGAGCTTCAGCATGATATTATCATCGTCGTCTCGGATATTATTTCACCAACTATATATATATATATATATATATATCTGGAAATCAACCGTTCAAGTTGTCTCGAAAATTAAATTTAATAATTTAACATAACTTATCGTACAATTTTCGTATAAAATTAAATTATATCAACATTCGGACTAAATATATGAGTGTTTAATCTTATTTCATTCCAAACTCTCGCTTCGCTTCCATTTGCACCAATGGCATTAATCAAATACACCTGATGAAAATATATCCTTGGGAGATTATAAAAGAATCAAATGCATGAAAATAGAATGCACACAAACAAACGACAAACATTGATTCAATATTTATTCGACAACGTCGTGAGTTTTCTCAGCTAGGGCTTTTCCGGGGCTCCACCCTCCAACGATTGAAATAACAATGGATTGACGGTCTAAGTGCTACGTGGAAGGAAGAAGTTGAACTCGTAGCGCCTTACATCGTCGTGGGGTCACGAACATCAGACGTTGCTGAAGAACAAGAAGAAAACGAAGAAAATGAAGAATAAACGAAAGACGAAGATGAATAGACAGTTATATATTTGTTATGGTACCTCGAGTGGATTTAAGACAAACGAGGTCACTTATATTTTATCAACTCCTACGCATCTTTATGAATCAGTTTGTCAAGAGACATAACGAGAGCGTCGGCGAATGATGGAAATAAAAAATTATGGACTGGCAGTATATCATTTGCACCCTTATATATAAGATGTCGTCTAGAGTGTGGACTCTATTGAACGGGAGCAAAAAAATTCATACTGAATACTGAAGCTTATTTTTATGAAGAATATACAAGAATAAAATGAATATATAAAAAAAAACCCGGGAACTTTGTGCTAACGAATGATGTGAATCATATTTCGTCTCTTATCAATTTAATGACTATAATCTAGCTCAATATAGCACATGTAGTAGTAGTAGTAGTAGTAGCAGTAGTAGCTGTACGATAAATTTATGAACTACTCTTTTATGTATGGCTAGCTCTATATGAGGGTCCGGATCACGCGCTCCACTTGTTTCTTAGATATATGTTTATTTGAATTGAAAATGTAACGTAATGTATAATAATTCAAGGATGATGATGATGATGATGATGATGAGGAACCAAAAAGGAAAAGAAAAAAAGAACAGAAATGAAAATTAATTGATAAAAGGCACCGGCAGATATTCAATGTGCATTCATTCATTATTCATATTGTGTATGATTTTTATACACTTGATTGAGATATAAAGAAATAATTCTGAGCATATACCCAGATGATGTTTATTCAGGACAATTATATTAATTGGATAATTCATTAAAAATGTTAACTTATATCTTATTATTTTGTGAATTATTTTGTTAAGTAAATTCAAGTTGATGCAAACGCCACAATTTTATTTCATATCTGTATTATAAATTTTCGATCGCACTATATTCTTGGGAATAACTCTATAAAATTGTCGGTGACATTAAGTTTCAACGAAACTCCAAGGTATAGAATTATTTTCTTCTATTCTTTCGTTATACCAACAAACGATGTACTCTTCTCATCTCAACCCTTGGGGACGTAATTACTGCAGCGAGTTTCCATGCTTCTCACTCTCTTTCTTGCTTTCTTACGTTCATTTGTTCCTCCTCGCTTAATTTCATCTTTTGATTGGACAAAAGTTGGTTGAAAGTTTCCTTAAAATTATTGAGGGTAGAAGAAATATTATTAAATACGTTCGCCGATAAATCTACGATTATTTTCAAAGTCTTGAAGCGTTATGAATTTAATTGAAAACATTTCATTTCAATTACTGCAAGACCCAATTAAAATTGTCATCCATTTTATTTTAAATATGTCTTTTACATTGTATGTAGTTTTATAATAGGCGTATTCTCACCGATAAAACAATTGAATTTACTCTTGCCAAAGGGTCATTGAATCTATATAATATGTCGTTGCACATGTTTTAACAATACTCATACAGTAGCAGTGCAACGACATGCTTTCTATCCGTGAGAATTTCATTTGCAAGCTGACAAAGAAAGTTAAAGTAAACAGCAATATGGTTATAATTAAAAAAAATTATAATACATAAATACAATTACTTTTCACCTCTATACAAAGTCAATATCGATTTGTTCTAAATGTATAGAATTATCAGAAAAATCTTTCGTAACGTTCGATGAAGAGTATATTGGATATTGGTGGGGAAATGTGAGAGGAATACGAATACAGAGGAATTGGTACAGAGCAATCACGTGAATGCTTAGGACAACTATACACCAAATCTGGTACTAGAGTGTGCAAGCATTCGCTAACATATATATATATATATATATATGTATGTATTGTGCGGAATAACGAGCAAACTATTTCGAACATCGCAGTAGATACCATGCAGCAAGCGCTCAACGTTGGCTAAATTAAATTAAACACACGGATCTCATCCCTCACACCCTCTTCTGTCTTTTCCAACCCACTTGCTAAACCATTTGGCCATGGACTGAGCTAGTAACTATTGCGAAACATAATCATGAAAACCGAGCGATGAGTTTTGGATTGATACTTTAACCGGGAAAATAAATTGTCGCCAATTTTTATCATTTTTATTTTATCTGTGTTCATTTATATATTCACTCATTCGTTTATTTGCGATATTTTTCATTGTGATTACTACTAATTGGTTGATTGCAATCATTGCAATGAATATATCGCCACACCTGTTAAATCCAAAAATGAGTTTTATTCTTTAAATGGAATTGAGATTGAGGTTACAAGTATACTACGCACAAATATTATTCGAGACGCTAAAAATACAGAAGAGAAACGCGTGTATGTATATATATTCATATATGAAAATAATTAAATCTTTTAAAAGTGAGAGCCAAAAAAAATACAATATAAATTATAATATTTAAATATTACACAAATTACCGCAGAGCGATTGAAAATTTTTGTGTATAAGGGGTGATATTACAATTTTGAATTGAACATGATGAATCCACATTTCCTGCATGCAATTTCTATTTAGTAGATATATAGATACAATGACACAGGCAATTATTCCTCGTTATTTCCCTTTTCCCGTTCAATAGAGTTCTCCCTTCATCTCTATGTGTCCCGCACACTTCCCATTGTTCAAGATATACTGTCACCGGTATATATATAAAGGTTCATTTCTATGAGAGACGTTAAACGAGTTCGTTCAACTAAATTTCAAAATTTTCAATGTACCTATCGACATTTGAATTGTAAATGATTGAGAGTTAGCGTATATTTATCTATATATATATATGTATATATACAGTGTATACGTTTTCATGCTTGAGCGCAAGTGACGACACATTTAAAAGCATTTAGAAACTTTAAGCGTTGGAAAACGAGACTACTCTACTGTAGACACAGACTACAATAACGACACTTTCCATTCCGTTTTCTACACCCCGAAACTTATTCGAAAGGCCTGAAAACAAAATATGTAATCACGTGTGTAATAATAAAAAATTAAAAGAAAACAAAAATTAAAATTTTATGTGGAAAGACAACAGACAAATATTTCATTAAGAAAAGAATTAATTCAATTTTCTATACACATATACAATATTCATACACTAATGTGAGATTTTCCACAACTTAGACTCTCTTATATATCTCGTGAGTTTGCATATATAGTTGAAGTTTACAATAATAATTCGAAAACCAGTTGTGCGAGTTTGCCATACCGTCACGTAGCATTGCAATGCCTCACGGCACAAACCATAGACCAGAAGCCTCCAAATATATACATCCATATATAGATGTTTGTATATATATGGTGAACAGAATCGTGAACGACATTGGTTATTTACATGACATGTGCATGACCACGTCGGGCAACAACCGATACAGAATCACACATAGCTGCTATGCAAACAATTTTGATATATATATACATTCGTGAAAATACTTAAACATTGACCTCTCATCGTCCTTATTGATTAGTGTTGACCATTTTACTTATTTGCAAAACTTGCATATCAACACAGATATAAATGCAACATAAATACAACATACATGGATGTGTATAGTTGTCCATTGCATGCAACCAAAAATAAATTTTTAATTCCTTTTTTTAACTAAACTACATGCAAACTAACTAACAACAAGTTCACCGTACTATTCTCCCTTACTTGTAATACGACAAAAAATGAAAGATGAATGTAAATAAATAATTAAAATAAACAAATAGAGATATCAACATATTTTTTTTTTCCCCCATAGTGCACGTGAATTTATATATACACATGTCTCTCTCAAATAAAGCTGAGAAGTCATAACGGTAAAATATTTTTTTTTTTTCTCCAAGCACCAACCCTGAATGTTATTGACTCCTTTACTGTTCACCCTGTACGATAAAAAAAAAAAATATATATATATATATATATATGCGGTACAAATACGATCGTTTTGGCAGAGATCCGTTGAGAGAGAGGTACATTACACCGCAATTTCCAACGGATCACACACATACAAATTTATATACATATATGAAACGACAGAGCACGTGAAATAGTGAAAGCCTGAGAGAGAACATAAGGACAAAAGAAGAGAGCCGGGTTAGCAATAGTGCACACCCCTCCGATGGAGAGAGCCGGGTGGTGCTTGTTGTCTACTTTTCAACCAAAGTACGTTAGTAGCAGTTGGTACGGCAACCGAGAAAGAGGCTGCTGTACGCATTTACCATAAACATATATATATATGAAGTGTACACATACCGTCGTGTATAACACTTATATTGCCTTCATAGTAATGTCAGTTCGGTGTAATGTCATTTCAAATCATTCAACTTTAAAAGGTTTTTGATATTTCATCCTCAAAAGTGAGTGTACATTAAGTGTAAACAAAAAAATAAATAAATAAATAAATATAAATATAAATATATCAATTTATTATGAACCTTTGTAGAGTTCGTTATATAAACGTGATATTTGCGTGCATTTAAAATGGGCGAGGGGAAGAAAAAAAAAAAATAAGGAAACCAATACCACAATATTTTATCGCAGACAAATAGTAATATTGTTTAATATCGATTATAAAATAAAATATTTATACATCTCTGTGGTCTGTGGATAATATCCGTTTTGTGCCGTTAAAACAAATTGCCTGAGGGCTTGACTGCACGTCATCGTGTGCATTTTATGTCGATAACACTCGCAAAATATATATATGTATATATATTTATATATATATAAGTGTATGTATATGTATAAGGAAGAGAAGGTTTCAAGCATAATCGTTTTCCCAAGTACTATATAGACGCTATAGGCAGAATGCTCGTGACAGCTTTGAGCGCGATAGGAACAACGCGTACTTTCACGCTGCAAATACGCAACGGTATATTTCTCTTTTTCTCTCATCCACCCACTGTGAAACGTGTTGGAAACAAGGCGTGCGATTATACATATATAAAGAATATAAAGAGATGAAGAGAGAATAAGAGATAAACGTGGCGGTGACGTAGATTAGGTCGAAGGGCGTCAACTCTCAACTAAAATATATAAATATATATATTTATACAGAATCATAGAGAGTCAAGAATATAGCACTGCTTTACCATTTACATACTTATGTACTGTCTATACATACTGTGATGAATACGGCAACGACCACGACAACAACAATAACAACGATAATCCACGGGCGGTGAGAGCTTTGGTAAATCGCGCCCACTAGCCTTCAAGCTATAGAAAGTCTATGCATTATTCTCTTTATCATTCTATCACTTCATTTCCTGTTTCAAAGAGACTAATCGGGTCGGGTCATTTATATTTTTATCGACTCCTTTATATTTTTATTTTTCTCTAATATATACAGTTGGATGCAATTATTATTATATTGTTGGCAATCATTTATCATACAAAATTATAAAACAAGAAAAACATTCGTTATATTACTGCACTATAGTACGTATATACATATATGGCTTTATTGTCTCGATGTCCCTTTTACATTTACATTCGTATTGGGGTCTTCGTTGTGAAACCTTTCGTCAGCTATCAATCACAATAGTTAATAAAGCTTCGTATCGTTGCTACTTTTATTAGTTTTTGTTTTTTCCCACTACGTCATTCAATTGCTATGACTTTTTATGTCAATATCGATTTACTGGTTAGTGCCATTTAATTTTTTTTTCTTCCATCATTTTTTCATTGACTATGCGAATTAAAATTCTATGCCGTATTGCAGCATGTATATAAGTGGACAGTATACGACTTTAAAGAAGTATATACAGTGTAACATGGAGAACATGATATCCAGTGAATGACGTAGAGAGAAAATATTGTTTGAGCGCGGCGGTCTCACGCGCGTGGCAGTAGACAGCCGGCAGTCACTCGCGCGCGTCGGATATTTACTTCATATATTCGCTCAGACACTATATAGATTAAAACGTCTGTGATGTCTTTATAGCTTAGTCATTCTCTAATATAATATTAAATACATGTAAATGAATATATATATATATTTGTTTTTGGATTTATACCGAATCGTCTCAATTGTATGGCATTTTTCGATGCGGGCAGTCGTTAATTTTTTCATGTTTTATTTTTGTTTTTATATTTGATTGTTTTCTCTCGCCTTTTTTTTCGCGTTCCATTGTATTCATTCGTTTTTACTCCTTGCCCATGATTACATATAGTGTGTCTATGCCCTTCATTCAATACAAAACATGGGAGGTTATTTCGTGCAGTTTTATAGTCACATACAATTTTTATTTTCACATTGACAATCACTGACGAATATTATTTTTATTCATCAAATTTTGATGCATATACATATACATACATACACATATATAAATATTGTCTCGTTTTATTATGGGTTGCTATACGTATTTTTTCTCTCTTTATAGTTTGACATGACAAACGGATGGGGGAAAAAAAAAATATTGTTGAAGTGAAGAATTTTTTTTTATGTCAAAATTGATGTCCATGACATTTTTATTGAGCGATTGAGTGAACAAAAGGAGGGCTAAGGAACAATGAGAGTGTGTGTAGTGAGCATATTATTGCAAATCTGTTAATTTTCTCCCGTCTTATTCTACGTTATATATATACATCTACATGTGTGTATATATATAAATATTTGGCAATGGCAAGTCAAGTAGTCTAGAAATAACTCCAAACAAATTTAAACGCACAAGGGTAAAAACACGAACATGATTATTATAGTGAACAAAGTTGAGTGAAGTCGTCGCATATTTATGTATAAATATATATATATATATTTCCTCTTGACATAATTCTGCACGTGTATTTGTGGTGAAGTGACGGGAATATATAATTTGACAGCACACACTTACAAACAGTGGGGCGTGAAAAAAGAAATAAAATATAAATAAATATATATAAACAAAAATTGGAAAGTTGCGTGTGATAAAGGAAGAATTGAACGACAAGAAATATGACGCGAAATAGGCAGCAGATTTTTCCTACTGGTCCTTTTGCCACTCTGGGACGCAGACTCCTAAGGGACAAACTCGTCAGAAGGTATAGTAAGGTTTATCTTTACTCGCAAAAACCTGAGAGAGATTGTGCTATAAATTCTTTACTTCCCCATTACAGATAAATATACAAATATATATATATATAAGACACCTATATAAATTGCTTAACAAACGTATATCGTGTGCTCGTCGTCGTGACATGGCGATTTATCGCCGTTCGCCAAAGAACGTTTGACCTGAATCTTAAGCTTCACGACACTAGACGACACCCTTTCTCATCATCATTCCTTTCTCTCCGTCTCGCTCTCTCTCTGATGCTCTTGAAATCGTCCCTGCACGACGCCTGATATGACCTCGAGCACAAACGTGAACGTAATAAAGTATCCCGTTGTTGATCGCAAGTAAACATACCAACTAATGTCAATTCAACCATAAATGTCAATGAAACATATTAATTTTTTTTCTTCCCTTCAAGAAATTAATTAAGTATCACGAATGAACTACAATTCCACAGCAATACGTATTCATTAATAAATACCAACAATAACTTGTTCGTAAACTGAATTGAGTGAGTGTGTTTATATGGTGATAGAAAAACGGGAAATAGCACATCACTGAGAATAACAAAAAATTTCATCAATAAATATTGATAGAGTTTTTTTTCTCACAGTTTGGACATTTAAGGAGACAATTTTTTTTATTTCTTTTTTTGTCTTGTGCTTTAAGTGATTTAGGTCAAGCACGGAAATTTCTGACATGTCTTGACTAACGGTTATGAATCTCCCGACCTACGTTGTGTTATATTACTACTTCTCTTCCCTAATATTCCATGAGTATAGACACGAATACACTTTCGCTTACGACAAAACCCTCGGGCATTAAATCCAAGGGTCCAAATGGCTCCTGATCTTAACGTCTATTTTCCCCACAAGAGATTACCGCAATGATTCATATCGTATAGGTACTCATAAAATGCAGTAGAGTCTACTTCAATTTTTTTTCTATTTGCATATAAAAATATTAAAATGCATATATATATATATATATATGTAATTGAATTATTCGCCGCTATTGTAAGCGGTTCAATATTATGATAGCGATGAAATTAAAAAAAAGGTGGACAGAATTGGTTCGATGTCAATAAAATAATAAATAATAATAATAAAAGCGACTATTTGCCACCAGTAAAAATTATTTAATTGAAAATTATACGACTCATCACATCTGTTTCTTCTCTCAATCAACTTCCTATATCTATAGCAATTCTCTGGTTTGTTTCGTGAAATGTTAACAGAGATCATGTGGCTCCATCCAATTATCTTTTGAATGTTGAAATAATTCCCGAGAGCGTATAAAATACCAAATACCGAAATAAAAAATAATAATAATAATAATAAACTGCCATATACTGTCACAATGATCCGGTCGATAAATTTCCAATAAACTTTAATATTAGACAATGAATTATTTTCATCAAATTCATTTCTATCTCATAACATGCAATATATTAAAACATGACAAATTTTCATTAGTAATAAATCTGCAGAATTATTTTATGATTTAAATGTAAATGCAGAGTGTTGTATTTATGGCAAGTAGAGTTGACTATTAAGCCTCAAATGACCTCATATATGAATATATACAACCAAGCAATGATGGGACATCTCTTCTCCATACCAAAAGTTGCTTTCAGGGACCACAAGAGCGTGTCTAATCCCATTAAACTCACGAAACTTCATCCCAAGGGGTTTACCAAGGATTTCAAGTCGCCCTTTGCTCAACCAATTTCCGCAGACACTTCCGTATGCGACGCGTAATTCTCTGAGTAATCTCTTATACCCCATCTCGATATCTTCATTTATACCTACTACAAATACAATTCATCTCTAGATCAAATATCTAAAGCCCACGAATATACATACAAATTGCAATTTAGATTTTACCATTCACTTAACACACTCATGTATATACAAATGTAAACAAACATATATAACACATTATTTTGCCGATAATTCCTTGAATTGCATGTGAGTGTTAAGAATGAAATTTATGCCTCAGATGTATTCACTCGAACATTTTATCAAAAAATAAGAAAAAAGAGGTTCAAAAGAGTTTGAAGACTTTGTAGAATTTGATAAGACGTTTTCGATAGTACACATCGATATGTTGAACACTATTGTATGTAATACTTTGTGTATATGTGTTTCTCTGTGACGACAGAGAGAGAAAGTGAAAAAGAGAAGAAGAAAAAAAGAGGTTAGGGTGACGCGGTACTATATAGAAAACGTCAAATCTGCTTGACAAAGATGAAAAAATAGAGAGTGAAAGAGAAATACTGTGGAAGCAAGTCTCAAGAATCTTGGCGTCAAAGATAAGATATACAAAAGGGGTATTCCTCTTTGAACATTATCAACAATGTCATCTATACCTACTTTAAACATATATATGTATGTACATATGACGTGATAGTCGTAAAATCCATTACGTGACCTACTTCCTCAATAACAAAAAATTCAAAGCAACAATTCAATACGGAATTTTCATATAAAAAAAAATATATATATATATATTTACAGTTTTTTTTTGTTTTCTTATTATTTATTTGCGTAATCGTAATGACGTTATGTGAATAGTTTGGTTTTATTCGAGAACTCTAAAGAAAGTCACACGTAGAGTCATACCACTATCGTTATAAAAGATACGTTTCATCCATCTCGTGCATTATATATCGAACGAACGAGTCTCAATACTCTGGCCTATTTATTTATTTATTTATTCACACATATATGTATATGAATATTCTAAAATGGGTAACTCTGGCTGTGAGCACTATGGCTTCTATCGTAACGTAGTGATATATCGTTAAAGTACAGAAATTTGCATTTTACGAGGTCACGTTTTCATTTGGCCACGAGACAGACCTTACCGAGGCAACGATCGGACATTCATCCTTCTTTATATTTCCCAATCCCTTAAGTCACTTGATATATTTCCACTGGACAAACAAACAACATAGTGAATTTTTTACAATTTTTAAGAGCTATTAATTATTCACATATACATATTCATTTATGTACAGCGGTTATGATGTTATTACACCACAAATACAAACGAAAAAAAAAATATATATATATTTTGTATTTAAACAAAAAATAACAAAAGTAAATTCATTTAAAGTAAAAGTAATGCATAAATTGAAAATAAAAATTTACCATTATTTCTTGCTCATTCATGTTATTTTTTTGGAAGATTAATAGACCGATGCTGCTGCTGCTGCTGCTGTTCATGAATAAATCAATTTTTCAATTATTATTTTTGTTTGTCTTTGTGTTTCTATGTGAAATTAATTTTTGTTGTATATGTGAGAGCAAATTTTTTAAACAACGTGCATAAAGATCTATTGAACATGAATAGAACGGCGAGGGAGTATGTACGTTACAGTTTATATTCCTATCGATCTCATGATAGCACCTACTACCACTATACAACTATAGAGACAAACTGAGTCGCCACAACGCGCATGGCCATCACCGTCAGTCTCTACTCCAACGCGATACCACCGACGTGAAGGCAGAGAGCGGTGGAATACTAGGCGTTGAGAAAGTACACATTTTGGCGCACTATCATTTGGACGTGTTATTTTTTTTTATGTAACCAACATTAAAACATTTTACTCACAATATTATTATTAATTTTTTTTTTTTATTATCACTGTTATCTTTCATCAGATATAGTAGTCGTGTCACATTAATAAGAAATACAGTCACCAGATGTCCCAATGGTTTAACGTGAAAGTGAAATTGTAACGTGGTTATATATGTCAAATCGATGATATATTGTATCGCGCAATATCTGCAGTAAACCTCATCAGTAATATTCTCTAATAGACATCAAAAAGTTCAATAATTCTTTGGCCAATATTTTTAATGACTGTCAACAGTTTTAATGCCACGCCCAATATGTGTTGCGAGGAAATAGTTTTATTTTAGTGCACATAAACTAATAATAAATAAATAATAATAGTGTGAATTGTTGGGTTGTTATTTTGTTGACAAATAATGGAATTATGTAGCTTACCGCCACCAATGAATGTGGATTCTCTTACAGGTGGTATCACCACCATATGTATGGTACCCACGGTCATACATATTCAATTACAAAAAATCAGTAATTCATCGAAATTATTTAAATATGCAAAATCAGCTATATCCTATTAGTTCACTCTGTTTCACATTTTATTTTATTGTCGACACGAATCGATTTTATCTGTCAATTTATGTTTAATAAAATGATGCGGGCGTATATGGGCATGAACAATAAATAGTACCTTATCATCCGTGGAATCACGCATAAATACACTTTTTAACCGAATATATACAATTGATGAGAATGAATCTTTCATTAATTCTCCATTATCAGTAATAACAAAAAATGAAAAAATAATCGAAATTCGATAATAAACATTATTCACATTTTCAATTAATTAATTCAAGAATAATAAAGATTCAAAATGATAAATTTGACGAATAATCTTTCCCTTTCACTCCATCTCCCCTTTAATATCAATAAAAAAAAAATAGCAAAGCAATTTATCATACGAGCATACAGATTTTCAATATTTTCTTTTTCCCGCCAACTCTGTTTTCATTTGACTACAATTAAATTTACCCATTGGATAAAATTAAATCGCTCCATCATGATAAAAAAAATTGTCACGTGCAATAAATATTATAGCTTGAATAATTTTTCATAATTATCTATCATTTTCCCGTATATAAAGATAATCTAAAACTTATCTGCATGCAACATTGATCAAAAGTACATGCACGTATTGTCCTGCGAGTGCATATATAGTTATATTGCATAAGAACGGATGAATATAAAATTGGAAATTATCAAGTATGTGAGAATTTAGTCAGCCAAATTGTCATTAATTCACTTCATACATTGCATAACCTAATTATTAATAAAGCTTCTATAATTAAAAATTAAATATGTCTATATATCCATATATATATATATATATATATATATAAAGATAAATTTACATTGTACATATGTGACCCACTTGCAATCGTCGATCTGGCGACTAATTTACGAGTCTTTGTTAAATTGAAATGGCAGCAAGCACAGATCTCGACACAGAAAAATTGCTCTTAAATGCATTTGTCGAGTGTCGAAAACTGTTGAGGTTGTACTTTTGTTAAAGACTCTAGTGCCTATATGGATATAATATGAGAGTGCGTTAGCAATAGTATTTGTTAGCCCACTGTCAGTGGCACACATCCTCTTGTGTTATTCGGAAGTAAGTCAAGAACACTTTGGTCATGTTCTCACTCACACTCACTTCCCTTCTCTGTGCACACTTGGTCATCATCACGTGGAGCTGCTGGACACTCAGTTAAAACTTCAATTAATATGCTAATGTTATATTATAATTCCATTTATGTTTTTACTATGCAATTAATACTATAAATTTGAAATTTAAACCACTCATTCAAACAAAAAATGGATTGTAATTCAATATTGACTTTCACATATTATCTTGGAATATTATCAGCACAAATGCTATTTTGGATATTTCAAAAGAATTTTTTAATAGTATGTATATATAATTGTATCAAAAACGACAACCTGTTGCGCCGCTGTTGGAATAAAGTAGATTATATATATCAAGTGGTGAGACAAAAATAATTAATTTTTGATTTGTAATGTTTTGTTACAGAGAAGTGCGTACGGTAATACTTAATAAAGGATCATCAGGATTGGGATTTAATATTGTTGGCGGTGAGGATGGTGAGGGAATATTTATTTCATTCATACTTGCTGGTGGACCGGCTGATTTGAGTGGTGAATTACGACGTGGCGATCAAATTCTCAGTGTTAATGGCATCAATTTACGAACTGCCACTCACGAGGAGGCTGCGGCCGCTCTTAAAGTATTTATTTCATATAAACGAATAATTAATATTCATATTCCACTTTCGTTAGGTATAATATTTTTGTTTGCACTTGTTTGTTTATTTAGGGTACCGGACAAACTGTAACGATTGTTGTGCAGTACAAACCCGAGGATTACAACAGGTTTGAAGCAAAGATTCATGATCTTAAACAACAGATATCGCAACAGAATATGACAACTGCTACTCTAATGAGAACTTCACAGAAAAAATCGCTCTACGTCAGGTAATATAAAATGAATAATTAAAATTACTTTTTATTTTCTTATTAAAGTATTTTTAATTGAATATTGGTGGATGAATATTTTCGAGCTGAAATAATATTTGAAATTTATTCAGGGCATTGTTTGACTATGATCCCAATAAGGATGATGGTTTACCAAGTCGTGGCTTGGCTTTTCGCTATGGCGAAATTTTACACGTAACAAATGCCAGCGACGATGAATGGTGGCAAGCAAGAAGAGTAACACCGCAAGGCGATGAGGAAGGACTTGGTATTATTCCTTCGCGCAGACGATGGGAACGTAAGCAGCGTGCTCGGGATCGTTCGGTTAAATTTCAAGGACACATGCCCGTCATATTGGATAAGGTAAAATTGAAAAGAGGCAAATAATCATTGATAACATTGGCAATTTTTTTTGACATGGCTATTCATTTTATCCGTGTGCAGCAATCAACGCTTGATAGAAAGAAGAAAAACTTTTCATTCAGCAGAAAGTTTCCGTTTATGAAGAGCAAAGATGACAAATCTGAGGATGGTTCAGACCAGGAACGTGAGTACATTTATTTTCGAATAATATATATATATATTTTTCAACTAAAATCACTGTATATTTGCACGATCGGCTCTTGCACGTTCGGTTAAATCCTTATGTGTATGTATTCATATTCTTTATATCCTCGTAAACATTATTGAAAAAAAGTATACAAATTATTGCATTTAATATTTGGGAAAAAGTTTAAATATATTTTTGTATTTTTGAAAATATTTCATCGATGTTTATTTATATTGTAAAAAATATTGTTCTATTATTTGGTCGGCCATTGTTGGAGATTTGTAGGAGAAAAAATGGCCGGAGCCACGTGAAAAAATATGAAAGAGAAAAAAAACCATACAACTTTATATATGTTTCCTTGAATGAGCTTTTGTGTTTTTTACCTTGTGATACGTGACATGTGTTTTGTTTTGCCTGCTTTGTGTAGGGTCGCCCACCACACCCGAGAATGAAAACGATCCTAATCGTAAGTATCTTGCGTAAAGAAAAAAAGCAAAAAAAAAACAGAGACAAACAAAGAATAAATAAATTCCACTGACCCAATCAGTTCAGCCCCGTTTCCTTGTCCAATCTTGTTCATTGCTTAAATCAAAATTTCTCGAAAAAAAATTCATATATGTTTTCCTTGCCATTCAAAATAATTGTCTGTATGTAATTATTCAGTGTTGAATGAAATTTAATCTCAAATACATTAAAAAAAAATCACTTGGAGAACGCAAAAACTTTCTATGTTACAAATAAATTAATAAAACCTAACATTAATTGTCACTACAGCACACAGACACTTATTGTTTTAATTTTTTTTTTGTATCATTTTGAATATTACATTATTTTGCAACTCAAATAGTAAAATTTCATGTGCAATCCATGTGATAGTTGTAGAAAATCATTAGAGAAATAATTGGAATACAGTTATGTTAGATATTGTACAAATGGATATAAATGTTTTTACAATGACATTAAAATTAAATTGCAAACATAATATGTTTTAGCATTCATGCTGTGCTATACTCAGGACGACACTAATACCGAAGGTAATTATTTATCTCCATAATTTTCGCTCTTCATCACCGCCGCCAATTTCATTTATGGACGATAAATATTTCTATATTCAATTTATTAGTAACTTCCGTGGCTTTTATCACAAATCCCGTTAGTCATTTGCACACAATCACACGACTACGTGATCAAGTTTTTGTATTTAATATTCTTGCATTTCAATTACCCATATATTTCCATCATTTCCTATGCATTACCACAATTGAAAAGCCAATTATAATAATCATTATTATATGTAATTGATCAAATGCCTTTAAAACATTCCAAATTGAAAATGTGCACAAATTTTTCTTCCTTCAATCTGTATTCGCGCATTCCATCATTAAAATCATTCATTCCTATATTATTTATATATATGATAATTTATTGGACTCACCGATATTTTATTTGAATTTTGTGTAATTGAGACAAATTTATTCATCCGACGCAGGAAGTAAAGAAATTTTGTATCGCGTTGAACTGCCGCATATGGAAGAACTGACGTTAGTTTATCTGGAAAAGGAGAGCGATGAAAATGTTGAGGAGCTTAGTAAGTCAACACGTGTGTGCGTGTGTGTGTGTGTGTGACATCGAAAGAGTGATAAAAGACTACATAAAATAAAAAACTAATAAATAATACGCATAATATATATGTATATATATGCATATGATAAAAATGAAAAAAGAATTGCTAGATAGTTTTGTAAAAATTAATCTGGGCGCGTTACCAGACGCCGCGCAATTGAGACAGACGTGGTATGCATGATACGAGTATATTTTTTTTATTTTTTTGACAAGCTGAAAATACTTTTCTTTGAATTTGAAGAGAAGCTCAATAAAAACAAAATAAAAAGAAAATAATTAATGGCGATATAACTTTGAACGTTGAAATGAACGACATGAAGCAAAACAAAAATAAAAAGTGAAAAAAAAAAACATCGTCGTGTGTTTAGACTAAAAATAATTTTATCATTTTGCAATTAATTTTTATTTTCACTACTTTCACCAGACATTTATTTTATATATTTATTAATATCATTAATTATTGATCAAATATTTTCTTTAAATGATATTTTAGGTAGCGAAGAAACTGTTTTGTCGTACGAGCCCGTTCAACAGCTTAGTATACAATACAGTCGCCCAGTTATTATTCTTGGGCCGTTAAAAGATCGCATCAACGATGACCTCATTTCCGAATTCCCCGATAAATTTGGAAGTTGCGTACCACGTGAGTTAATTTTCAAATTCGTACATCATTTGCAATATATAACTGTGACTCATAATTTGTTTCTGGTTTAATCATTTGCTTTTATTTTAATATTATTATTATTATTATTATTTTTTTTTTTTTTTTCAAAACACGAAACAGATACTACGAGGAGCAAAAGAGAATATGAGGTAGACGGCCGAGATTATCATTTTGTCGCGTCGAGAGAGCAAATGGAAAGGGATATACAGAATCATCTGTTCATTGAAGCTGGTCAATATAATGACAATCTTTATGGCACTTCCGTAGCATCAGTGCGAGAAGTTTCCGAACAGGTGAATAAGATATGTTATATTAATATTGAAGCATTGATAAATTAATTTTAATAAAATACTAATATAATAATATAATAATTGTTCTTTCGTTGAATTTATTTACAGGGTAAACATTGTATACTTGATGTGAGTGGTAATGCAATTAAAAGGTTACAAGTCGCACAATTATATCCAATTGCCATATTTATCAAACCAAAATCAGTTGAATCCGTATTGTAAGTACAAACCACTGAACAAAATATCACTGCGAATTTCGTTAAAATGCTGCTTTTCTAAATATAAAATTGAATAATTAATTACAATTGCAGGGAGATGAATAAAAGAATGACTGAGGAACAAGCAAAGAAAACGTACGAGCGAGCATTAAAAATGGAACAGGAGTTTGGCGAATATTTCACGGGTGAATAAAAATTTATAGTTCACAAACTCTCATTTTAATAATGCAAATTGGAAGATAGCATTAATTATCTAATGGATTTATTTGTTACAGCGGTGGTTCAAGGTGACACACCTGAAGATATATACGTTAAAGTAAAGGAAGTTATTTCCGAGCAATCAGGCCCAAATATTTGGGTACCAAGTCGCGATCAGCAACTGTGACGTCCTGCCCCTCACGTACACCAGAGTCCAAATACCTGGGTACTGCCACCAAGACAGCTAAATACTAATGATAATGAAAATGACTCACGTACTGTTGATACAGAATCGAGTTGGAGCAGTTATGGCGCAGCCTTTCCGAGGCACACCGATTAATTTCACTATAAATTGACTATAAAAAAAAATATCGTTAAAGTAAAACACAAACATACACTACGCTCCTTTCGCCGCCGATTTCCTTTGCTCCTTGATCAATTCAAATAGGATAATTCGATGAGAAAGGCGCCTGACAATTTAGAAAATTGCGACAGAACTTTAAGAAATGATAAACAAAAATTGATCGCTTTTCTCCGATAGTAATTCATTAAAAAATTATAAGACGTGAGCGACATTCGTGTTCTGTTACTTATTAAGTCCCCGAGAATAAGAAAAAGAAAAAAAAAACAAAACAAAATAACATGTATTATTGCAAGAAATAAGAGAAGCGACGTCTGATTAAACTCGCCTATAAGTAAACGTATTAGTTAGCGAACACGAAAAAGAGACAAAATAAATAGAAAACAAAGTATAACGGCACTCACAATTTGGTTGTTGAATGTTTTAATTGTTTTTTTTTTCCCCCTGATTTTAATTATTTTATCAATAGCAGAGTTGATGGATGAAATCTTTTTAAATGATAATAGTAAATAATGAGTATATAAATTTATGTCAATTCATTTAGATAAATGAAAAAAAATAGCTGAATTTTACAATTTTATCGGTCAAATGAGGCGCCGTATTTTTTTTTAATTAATGTACTTAATGGCTGATTATATTCTATGTTAAAACCTATATTAACTAGCAATGACAGTGGAAGATACAATAAATGAACAAAGTATTGGACAAAAGATAGAAAGTATAAAAAGTTGAAGATAAAAATATAATAATTAATTGCAGAGAGTGTGACAATGAGAGATAACTAAAAAATAAATTAATTAATTAATCAATTAATTAATGGAAAAGAGAGTAATCGTACAATGATGAATCACAAATGAATAAAGCTAAAAAATATAATATTTGCATCTCAAACGCGCAACCTCACAGGACAAATCGTTAGTATTGTATTAGGATATTAGCGATATATAATGTTTTGTACAGCTAGATGACTAAGCCAGTAATTTGGGGTTATGTGCAACATTATATAGAAAGGAAAAACAATGACGATGATTGAAGGGATGATGAAAATGAAGATGAATAAAAAGAAAAAAAAAAGAAAAGAAAAGAGAAAAAGAAATGTTAGCAAAACAAATGAAAACAAATACAAAAAAATACTATTGTAATTTAAATACCACACACTACTAATTTATTATAATAGTAGGTATGAATTTATTTGTAAATACCTATGCTTGTAAACGGAGTGAAAAAAAAAAATGAAAAGAAAAAAGGAAAATTGGGAGATGGAGGAAAAAAAGTATAAAAATGATCTGGATGTTGTAATTTCTAGGGCAGTATTTCTATATATTATTATTATCATTTTTCTTTTTGTGACATCGTTGTCTGCTCCTCTCCTCCCTGATAATAAGCAAAGAAATACAATCTATTCATACGCGATTTATCAAATTAATCGTATTAAGTATTTTATTTCCATGAAATTTTGGAGTTGTTGAAGCCAAGCTCGCGCGAATTATCGGGTCGCCAATGTTTCTCCAGGGTATTCGTGACCGAGACCCTTTCTCGACTCGACATTAGTTGCCTTTGCACCCAATATCATTGGAACTGTGTAATAAAATCCAATGGTAAACATATAAAAAGAAAGAAAAAAATAATAAAAAATGAAAATGCGAGATAATTAAATTAATGAATTACTACAGATATTAAAAAAAAAATGATATGCAAACGTTAATCAAATTGCATTCTATCGACGAACTGTACTTATATGTTGTATGCAGATTTGGATATTATAAAAAAAAGCAAAAGAAGAAATAATGAAGAATTAAAGACGACGTAGATTTTTAGTAACAAAAAACAAAATGAATAGATATGATATTAATGACGATTGTTTGTCAATTTAATTAATTGTAATATAAACTTACATCATGGTAATCGCATAGTAATTATTTAGTTTTTTGAGATCAATTGTGTCTCAATGCGCAGATTGCATTCGCCGATTATTATACCATTTCCAATGTGTCTATGTATAAACAAAAAAATGGTGAAAAAACAATATCGGTATATAACTATATAAGTGTCTTTGCCACAAAATCAATATCGATCTGACATCTTAATTTTTTTCTTCCTCGTACACGTTCCACGAATAATTTAATTAATTGGACATTGCGACAAAAATCACGAATGTAAAATTGGCGTAAACTACTTGTCGTGCTATGGAGTATATATACATAATAAATTGGATCAAATAAAAAATGATTAGTTTTCTCACAGCCAACATAAAGTTTTGTGTCGATAAGAAAATGAAAAAGGAAAAAAAAATATAAACAATTAAAGAAAAGAGAAAATAATTTTATTGAAATGAAATGATAATAATTCATTGTCATTGTATTGATGTGAGATATGGCCATGTCAGTTAACAAATGACGATTTAATCACATCGATCTCAATGTAAAGGAACATATTTAAAAAAAAAAACTTGAAATGATATGACATAATAAAAAAACATGATTAATTATTACGGACACCTATTATACATCTCTATAGTCTATTTAATAATATTACTTATTGGATTACCAATCTCATGTTCACCTTGTTTCATCGTTTTTAAATAGTTAATAAACGTTTTACCAATTTTAAATGAACGGTCATTGAATTATTTCAAATAATTACTTACCTGTTATTTCATATATTTGTGTTGAAATAGATATAAATTAAATTTTGATACGCTAATAATGCCAATTAGTTGAAGTATTTACTTTGACATGTATGTTTGAATACCCAGGATAGTGAAAACGATTATTGTATTTTTTTTTAATTTCATTTTTACAAATCACAGAGAAACTCTACCTGTTCTTTTATCTTTTTTTTTTCTCCATCGCATCAATATATTCATTTCCTTCTTTTTTTTGTAATTTTTTAACAAAACTCTTGAAATATGACAAATATACATATACATCTGACATTTATATGTATATATATATATATATTTTTATTTTTACATGTATATGTATATATATATATATACATGTATATATATGTATATATCATTCCTTTCGATTTTGTTGAGATATGAAGCGGCAACATTTAACACATTCAAATATTTCTTCATGCTTTAAATCTATAAATATGAGGAGAAATGTACTGATATCTAGAAAAATTTACATCCATATTATTTCACTATCATGTTTTGTTTTTTTTTTTTTTTTTTCATCTTTATAACACAGGAAACAAATGACAAAAGCGATAAATAGTCGCACAATAGTTGTAATTTCGGATTATTTACATTACGTGAGGCAACTTTCTCTCATTATCCTTCATTCAACTCACTCCTTTATTCAATAAATTTTTATTTTATTTTTCTCCACTTTTGTTCCGCAAAATCACATTTATCAACATAACATTCTTATTGATCATTAATTCTTTTTTCCTCTTTTCTCAACTACAATCCATAGGCAAATTGATATTGATTAATTGCTTACAATTATAACACAAGTACGTGCAATTGTAATTACACAAAATCAAAATTGCGCGAATATCTCTGAGAGAAATAGAATTCGTTAATGTTCGTCGTTTTTTTTATTTTTATTTTTTTTTATTCATTTATTTGTTCTTTCATAACCAGATTTTTTAAGCACTTCATTATACTATATTCATTAAATTTTTCTCTCAATTAATTTCTGTTTATTTTCTTCTTTTTTCGTCAAATATATTGAATATCTACATCAGATACTAGCTGACGACCAAGTTGTGAATATTTTCCTTTCATTCAATCGTCAGTTGAATAATACACACAGCTCACGTGTATAATTTGTATATGTGCACAGTATTATATGTATAGAGCTCTATTTTATCGCTTACTCATAATATCGGAAGAAGACTATTTTTTGCTATTATACAGGGTATCTATCATATTAATATTACATAAATACATAATTAAATGACGGTCATAATCCGTACGCGCAATTTTTTTTCCATATTAATATTTTAATTTAATATATATGATACATGTTCATATGCAAGTATGTCCATGTACTTACATTTATCGTTATTCGAGTTTTATATATATAGATTTTCCCTGAGACTGATTATAAACGATTGAAAATTTGTTTAAGACATTATTATAATTAAAAATAAAACATATAGTATTTTTGTTTCTTCATTATAAGACAGCGACAATTAATTACAGTATTAGTTATTAAGCTTGCGAAAAAGCATTTACACTATTTATATATATATGTGTTTGAACCCAATTCAGCTACAGTCATTCTCGGAATATGCATTCTCATTGAAGAAAAAACAAGAAAAAAAAATAATAAGTACATTACAATGAGTTTGTCAGCGACAATTATATATATATATATATATAATTTTCTTTTATTATGTTCAATGTTATTTTTTAATTATTAAAAATACTTGGGTGCCACCATATTTCTGCACAATAAAATTATTCCCATGGGCGATAAAAGGGCCCAATTACAATTATTATATTTATTGTATATGGACTGTTTTCTTTAACATTCCACCACCAGTTTTCAACATCGCACCCACAAACATATTCAATTATCATTTTGTTACTTTTTATTTTTCATGTTTTTTTTCCATTGTTTTCCAACGTGCACAATATTTATATTAAAGCAGTAAGAGAAGAGGATTGGACATGAATTATTGCACAAGAATATATAAAGAATTAATTAAATTGCGCAATTTTTCATCGTTAATGAAATTTCAATTATTTGGACATAATATAATTTTAATTATTTATATTTCGAGTATTGAACGCGATGCATTAATTATATCTGTCAAATTGCACTTGCCAACATGTTAAATGCCTCATTGCTACGAAAAAATTCAATTAATTAATCAATTAATTACTAATAATAATAATAATAATAATAATAATAAATATTTACACTTAAACAATAAACTCATGATAGATATATTCAATTTGCATTCATCACAACAAAAGATTTTTTAACTATTATCAATTAATAATCGCATGGTAACATCGTAATGTATCTAATATGTAAATTTAACTTTACATCAATCACGTTTTAGAAATTTCAATGAAATATTATTGGCTTGCGTCACTTGCGTCACTTCACAATATAAAACTCGAGAGATTTTAAGGCGTATCATTGTGCATATTATACCAATGCGAAAGACAAATAAGAAAACAATGATATAATATATAAATTTTATTTCTATCTAAAAATTTTTGTTTATCAACAGAAATTAATGAATTGAATTTCGGTAATAAATTGCAGTGAGATTGTAAACGGTAAAAGCTCCATTGACAATGACAATCACGACGAGAAAATGTTTTGCACATCCTATTGTCATACCGGCAGTTTCTCCCTATTGAAAGCATTTAGATTAAAATTCTTATTATTTATATCAGCCGCCAAGGCATATATTAGTAAAATATTATTATTATTCTACGATTATATTCTCGAATAAATATTCTAATGTAATGTCACAGGTCGCTGCTTTTTGTTTTATTTTATTTTAGTTTATCTTCATCTTCATCATCATCATCATCATCATCATCGGTCGTCGTCGTTAATATTATTATCAATCCCCCCTCCCACTATTTTAGTTTATTTTGTTACGAAAAACTATTTAATTTCATTAACTCTTTATTCCCATTGGATCAAAAAAAAAGAGAGAAAAGTATGATTGCACCTGTCTTCATTATTTTGCACCATACGCTCTGAATTATATTATCGATAATTAATTGAAAAATAAAACGGGACAATATCAGTACAGACGAATGGATGAAAAAACGCATTCTGCTATGTATGCTATTAATAATGAACGATGCATATTTCTTTAGTTCATTTGAATTTTTATCGTAAAACATTTAATATCCTTTTATTTCACGAGAATAATTTATGTCTATTTATTTAGCCATATATTTCTTAATATATTTAGTTTTCTTGTATATTTATTTGACGATTGTTATTATATTTAATCAGTTGCATTATAAATTAATGAGCTATTTTTTTTCGTGATCTTTCACGTTTTACTTTCGCTAAGGGTTTATTATCTGTTCTAATTGGTAATTTATTTGAAATCGATGTCGATGGCAATGTCTGAAGAGTTGAACTCTCCAGCGGTGCCTCTTGTCACCTCAAATTAATTACCACTCGTTCAACATTCAACAATGATTTTACTTTATCATTGTATTTAATAAGTGTTACTTTTGAACCACGCACATTAATACGTTCACCCGCGCTCAATAAATGACAACATCGCGATTGTTCGAGAAAGTCGGGAAGTTTAAATTCCCTCATGACATTACGGTGTGCAACTGATGGTGGCCCTGACAGCGCTTTTGGATTTATTTGCCGTAACAATGCATCACGACTTTTCACTCGCGAAGCCGCCATTAAATCTTGAAGTAATACCCACTTATCCGGATCATTGGCAAGTGAAAATAAAACCGGCAGATTCACTTCACTTACTTCTATTTCAACTTCTTCCAATTCTGATACTGAACTATCCATCGGTGGATCAACGAGTGGATTATAGCCCGTCTCGTCGCTATCTAATTTTCAAAAAAGAAATAAAAGAAAAATAAATATATACAATAAGATAAAAAGATAAATAGTCGTAATATTATTATTATTATCAGTATTTTAACTTATAAATTTAGTACAACAAATGATTAGCTATATTATATTTTTATTCGTTATACTGACCGAATGTGGAGGCGGGTCCACGAAAACTCCACGGTACATTGGAACGTCCTTGAACGTCATCCAAGTGCTGTTCGAGAATTGAATGAGCGTCTGTATCCACCGCCAACATTAATGGTGTTTGGCCGGCATAAGTTGCCAATAATGGATCAGCACCATAAGAAAGTAAAAGTCTCACGAGTTCTGTAGCACCATTTTCCGCCGCTTCATGAAGTGGTCTGCCAAAATGAAATGAAATGAAATCATTATTATTATTATTATTATTATTATTATTATTATTATTTTAATCCTGTATGTTATAGCATTATGCTTTCTACTATTTTCTCTTTATTGCCAATTATTGTCAGATTTATTTTAAATGGATTTATATGAAATGATTATTCAACAAAAATATATTAACCTTATTCCGCCGTTTGCACTTTCACTCGCGTTCGCCCCGTACGCAAGCAATAGTTTTGCTATCTCCAAATGACCGCGTGAACACGCCTCATGAAGTGGAGTGTATCCCGCATTATCTTTCGGACTCGGTGCACTATTCAATTTTTCCAAACAATAAGCGGTAACGTCCTAAAAATAACAAGACAAGTATTTATACTGCAATTAATTGCAAAAAAATATTTTATATATAATTCTATATCAAATAAAATTAAAAATTTGACTTACAGTGTAACCAAGTCTCGCAGCACGATGTAAAATTGTTTCACCAACTCCTTTTTTAATAACCCACGTTCTAATTTCCATTTGAAGATCAGCAACGCACTCGGCATTTGGTCGACTCATCATTTGTCTCTTTCTCTCACGCGGTATATTATTTTCATCTTTTTTCAATGGTTTTTTCTTCTTCCGTATATAATCAAAGCCCGAACGAAATTTTCTTCGACCGCTGCGCAATTTTAATTTTTTTTTATTCGTTATTTCCGTCTCGTCATTATTATCAGCATCAGGTTGATTCGTTTCCGCTTCATCCTCATCGTCCTCCTCATCCTCCTCATCATCCTCTCGTGTTGTCACTTCGTTCTGTGTCACCAACACTTCATCGTCAACTTCTATATTAGCTGTCGTCGGTGTCGTCGTCGTCGTCGCCGTCTCTTTCTTAATACGCTGCAATTTTTTCTCCGTCAACGACTTTAATAAAACTTTACGTCTTTGCACCGTTACTAAATGACGTTTCGAGTTAATAATTGCTTTATGACTACGTAAAATGCCGACATTTCTCAATCGATTAACAACTTTTTGCTTTAGTGTACGCTCTCGATCTAATATACTACTTTCTTTTGTTTCAGTCTGTGAATCATCGTCTTGTGACGTATCACCGGCATGATTTTGCATTGGTGGTGCTGAAGCCGGACGATCTTCACCAAAAACTTCTCTAATTGTCGTTTGTTTTTTCAGGACGCGTGTCTCTGTGCGCGTACGACTTTTTAATACATATGTGGAAAATTCATTGGGCAGTGCATGATTATTTTTAAATGTATCGCGAAAGTTATTGACAGTTTCCTTACGGAAGTAACCCAATAAATACGACGAATTTGTTATATTCAACGTTTTTGTTGATTTATCAGATTTATTATTTTTCATTGATGTTTTTCCTCTTAATTTTGTTTGTGATCGATCAGTATTAATAAGTGGATTGAGACTCGGTGTTGCTAATAATTCCGGTTCATTACTACCTTTTACTAATATTTTATTATTTCCACTTTTTTCCAATTTTTCTCTTGATTTTTTTCTCAAATCTCTTTTACCATTACCGCCAACTTTACGCGCAAGAACATCAATAATTGAATTGGATTCCGATCTTGTTTGTCGCGATGTTGTTTTTGGCGGACATGAAACAGTGGTTGATGATGTCGCTTCCTCATCATCAATTTTGCTACCGAGGCCGGTAACACTAAAACTGTAATTAGACTCGAGATCACTGTCGACATTACGTTTTTGCGTTAAGCAAAGGTCTGTACTGTCCATTGAAACGGAGAGAGCCGGCGAGCCCGGATCCAGATCGGGCAATGAAGTTGACAGTCGATGGAAGCGCGACGGTTTTGAAACATTAATTAATCGCGTTGGCATTCGCAAGGATTTTTTATAAACATAAACTTCCTCTTCCCATCCGGGTCTAAAATCACTGCCATCACCAAATAACGGCTTGGGTTTTGATTTTTGTACGGCGCTATTTTTTGTCGGTGTCTTTGTTGTTTTGTCATCTTTTGTTTTTGATGTTCCCATATCCCGCGAGCGCAATTTCATTCCCTCATTCTCCGCAGAGCCCGCACTCGATCGTTTTCGCGCACGCAATCTATGCGCTACTGACGAACAATGACCAAGCTCAGCGCTACCATCACTGTCATCGTCACTCGAACATTCACTTGCACTCGATGATTCCAATTTAATTCTACTACCACGACGAATTTTATTTTTTCTCGGTAATATTTCTTCATCGCAATCACTATCAATTGCTTTTTTTTTCTTTCTTCTTGTTTTACGTTTTATCAACGGTTCATCGGAATCATCATCGGAATTATTACAATCATCGTCATCAGCTACCTCAATTTTTATTCTAACCTCGGACTCTTTTGTAGAATCTCCCAAATCATTATTTATTTTCTCCATGTTACCAGAAGTTTTTGGCATTATTATTTCGTCATTAATTATCTCCTGTTTGATATCCTCCGGTTTTATCACAACTGCTGCTGTTGCGGCGATTGGTGAAAATACATATGAACTATTTTCCTTTTCTCTTTCATCATCAACATCTTCGTGTTTTAATGTATCATCAACTTTACGTTTTCTACCGCGCTTTTTCGTTGCCTCACCACTACGCAACTGCTCCATAAATTTATCACAAGTCGCCGTCCAAAATGGATCAATTTCGTTTACATTGTCATTTTCTTTCAATTCTATCTTGACAAGATCTATCGATGATGCGATGCCAATACACATTGCATCATCAAGTGACACAGGGGGTTGAACTTTTGACAGTTGTTTTCTATCACGTCGCATTTCTTCGAGTGTCTGCCGTTCTAAAACCGGCATTTCGCTTTCCGAATCGCTTTCACGAAAATCAAATACTGATGTTTCTGATGAACTGCGAAATCCACTGGTCCGTGATGCAACAGAAGCAGATGCTGCGGCAATGATTGGCGCGGGCGCCGGTATTGTAGCTGCCACTGGCATATTTTCCTCTTCACATCGCGAAAATAATCGTCGACGTGGTGGTAATGATGCGGTCTTTTCACGAGTTAATTTTGGCGGACTGCCGGCTGATGAAGCGACTGATTGCGGTGTTGATGTTGATGCAAGACGTTCAAAATCTGCAATTTACCCAACAAATCCCATGTTTATCAGTATTCATTTTTCATTCTTAATAGCAGAACAAATATTAATCAATCACATACCATTCGTTGACGCAGCATCTTGGGACGGTAATAACACCGGTTTTGAAGAAGTCAACTGACCAGTTCCAACCTTTTGCATTTTAAATAAAAATATAAAAACACAAAAATATAAAAATAACAAATAAAGAATTTGTAGAAACAAATGTTGTATGATAAAAATTATAACACAATATTGTAATATACAGAATGGATGTTGAATTTATTACCTGTTTGAGCTCAGCCTTGGTACGTATTTTTGCTGCAAGTATAGCTGCAAGACTATCATCCTTATCACGATGAATTTGATTTTCATGTTCACGTGGTCCCAACAACGCCTCCTTTCCAGCTGGCAATGTTGCCGATGAATTTACTCTTGAGCCATACAAGCTGCGCGGACTTTCTTGGGTGATGGAGTCTACTGCCCGCGGCACATGAAACTTGTAATGCGGTGGCGTATTGCTATTACGTTCAAGTAAACTCGCTGCTGTAAATGGTGAGAGATTGTGTCTGCCAATATTTGTTTTTGGCTCCACTGGTGCCACCACCTTGAAATATTAATAATAAAAAAATCGCATTTAACACAAAATCAAAATAATTCATTGAAATCTCAATAAATGTTTTCGCCAATTAAAAATCAATTCTCCTTCTCATAATTATTAAATGATATAATTTACCTTATTCTGAAAGCTCTGTTGACTGTGATTAACCAAAATTGGCTGTTGACTATTGAGCTGTTCTTCCCTTTGTTGTTTACTCTCCAAACTATTTCTAAGCAAACTCAGAACTCTTTTGTCAGCGCCAGTATTGGACGGCTGATCCGGTAACGTTTGACTACTACAATTGTAAGGCGATCTTTGACCCTGCCGGTAGCCAGTTGGATAAGCCGCTTGACTGGCCGTTGTCGTTGTCGTTTGTATCAATGGCTGAATCCCACCGTCACTCGGTGTACTCGGTGACTTTTCAATTGGATGTGTTGTGTATGCTGCTGTTGCCGCGATGTCCCGTGAAATCTTGGATTCCACATAAATCCTTTTATCACCGTAAGCTTGATGTCGAGTTGAATTATTCGTTTGACATTGACTATTATTATCAATCCGCAAATTATTAAATGTACCCGGTGGTGCAAGTGTACCATTTGGCATTGCTCGCGGTAATGTTAACTCGTGACGTTTTTGCTGTTCATGCAATACACGAGCAACTTCAAGTTTTTGTTGAATTTCTTGGTCAATAACTAATTTCCAATTGTCCATACGTGGTTGCTTACTTGGTCCACCTGAACCAGCAATAAAACCACTATCACCTGGACGTTTGTTCATTGTTCGATCGCGCGATGACGGTGATGTATGATATTTATTGTGATTTTCTAAATAATATTTATTTGTATCGGGATAGTCGTGGACTGGTATTGTCGCACCTCTTTGTGAATTAATTGATGGATATCTAATTGCAACACCTCGTTCGCCACTACCACCACCCGTTGATTCATTAACACACGGATATGACGAAGTTAATACACTTCGTTTATTATCATGGACAGTTGATGTATTAGGCAATAAACTCTTTTTAAAAGTTGACATATGTGGCAATGGAATTGAATTTTGATGTTGTGTTGGTGGAACATATAATTGCTGTGATGAACTGCGGCGTAATGGATTTTCTGCTGTCGTATTATGTTGATGTCGCAACGGTGTAGAATTGAAATTTGGTAGAAAATCCACCTTTGGCGCGCAAACTGGCATTTGTGGTGTTAATGATCGTATACTACCTGATACGGGATTTCTCGCGCCATTATTTGTACCGCGCGAGTCATATGTGACGTATGGCGCGGGTGATTGGACATTAGTTGACGGTAAAATGCCGCGGGTAATTCGTCCACTTGATAAACTCGTGCTACTAACTTGTTTATCTGCCATAACATTATCGAGATCATCGCGTGCCGTTGAGTCTGCCGATGTTTTTACAGTTTTCACTGATAGATCAAGTGGCGATTCGCGTTTCCGTAATGGCAAACCATTGACTGATATCGAAGATTGTGGCAGTGGTGGCGGTGGTGGTGGTGGTAGTGCAGATGGTGGTGGCGATGACGTAATTCTCGTAATTTGATGATGAGGTTGTGCAGATAATAAAGATGAAGATGACGAGGATGAGGAGGAAGACGACGCCACTGCCGCCAACGACGACGTATTTCCATATGGGTATTCTTTGTAACTCTGATAATTATTATCATTAATATGTGACGATGAATACACATTTAATCGTGATGTTTGATCAGAAGACATACGAGCATGATGAATTGTTGGATTTGATAGCGTTGGTGGTCGTGTATCAGCAGCAATTGATGCGACTGTTGTGCTAGTCGAAGTATTATGTCCTGGATGAGTTGATGCAACAGTCGTCGAATAATTTCTATAACTCTGTTGCTGCCGTTGATTATTATTATTATTATTATTATTATTATTGTTGTTGTTGTTGTTGTTGTTGTTGTTGTTGTTGTTGTTGTTGTTATAAATACTATAACTCGTGGTGGTTGTTGTGGCTGAATTAACACTCGATGAAAGAGATGTATATTCAGATGGACGTGATGAAAGTGGTGGTGTAATTGTGGGTTGAGAAATAGAAACAGAGTTGCCACCGACGCCACCGGTATTGATTGTCGATAAACGTGACCGTGAAACTGTTTGAGCTTTACCTAAAGCCTCGCGTGAATTTCTATTCGAATGATAAGATGATACAGCGGTAATTGGTAAATTGTGCGTATTAGCATTACGTTGAACAATTGCAGGCATTCGATATGAGCCATAAGAGGTAGTTTGATTTGTGTGAATATTAGTGCAACTATTAATTCCACTATTACGTTTTGGATCTGTTCCATTGTATACATTTGATTTATTTGTCGTTAGATAAGATATTCCATTGACATCCGAATTTGATATTGGTGGTGTTGATGTAGTTTGCTGTTGACTCAACATCGATGGCGAATGTGGCTGTTGTCCATATTGCGATCGCAATGTTTGCGAATAAATACCATTCTGTGGTGTTTTTTGATAGGAATGGTATGAAGTTGGATATACAGACGGATAGTTGGCTTGGGCTGATCGATGTGAGGATGGCGATGGATAAACGTGTGTTTGTGCGCGAGACGATGACGAGGAGGATGATGATGATGATGGCGAGGGTGGCGGTGGCGGCAATGACGAGGGTGGTGGATACGTGGGCGAATGGGGTTGAAAGTTTGTGGAATTGTGTGGCGATGGCGTCTGATGAGATGACGGATTGTGATGAGGGGAAATAGCGTGTGGATTGTGGACTGATACGTGAGGTGATTGCCTGTGTGGCGATGGGCTCGCATGACGATTAGATTCGTGATTGTTCGAAGCACCAGTTTGATAATTGGATGATGACGATGGAGTAATCGACGATGTTAAAGATTGCTGTGGTGGTGGCGGTGGTGGTGGCAGTGGCGGTGGCAGTAACATTTGTTCTTGCGAGTTCATCATTGGATTGTGATTTGATGATGAATATGGAATTATTCGATTTGAATACGATGTATTTATTCGACTTGAATGTGGAGTTTGTTGTGAATGGGGCTGTTGGTGTTGAGGTAATGCATGTACTGCTGACAAAGAAGGTGGTGGTGGAACAGACGCAACGGGTAAATGAGGTGAGGGAATGTGTCCCGGATGGTTGTGAGGAGACGACGGAATGTGATTGTGACTTCCATGTCGTGGACTGCACGGATTCGTTGGAGTTGCTGTGACATTAGAATGTACACTCGATACTTCATTTGGATGATGCAATAATTGCGATTGATTGTGGGAATTTGTCAATGCCGTTGGACGGTTCGCATGATGCGAGATTTGCTGCATATGATGGTGATGATGTGGTGGTTGCTGATGATGATGTCCATTATTCCCACTTGGATAAATTGTTTGTGGTGCCGTATAAACACTCGATGCTTGGTGTTGTTGATCTTGTTGACTGTTGCGTCGATGTGGAATTATCACAGTACTATCTTGCTCAATTGTAGTCGCACGCGTTATTGATGCTGTCGGCGGGGTGGATGTATTTGGTTGGGGTGCTTGATAAATGGAACTTTGTGAAAACGGCGCCGGTGCACTTTTCGTTATATCTGGATGATGATAACGTGGATAATACTGTGCACGTTGTCCAACAATTGGCGTTGCGGCTGGTGGTCGTTCAACTGTTTGATAAGTTGAATGTGAATTTAAAACTTCCGACGCGCGATAAGATGACGATCTTGTGACATTATTTAGCTGTTGATAAACGGGCGGAGAATGTGACTTGGGTGGTTCCATTTGATGCAATTGCGGGGACGGACTAGCAGTTGAATGTTGTTGATGTTGATGTTGATGATGATGATGATGATGATGATGATGTGGATGATGGTGTTCTTGTCTAAGTGCTTGGGCATTTCTATTGGGTGGTTGCATTTCCGTTAAACTAGTTGCAGGGCTACTGTTACATTCGGGTCGCCCGTCGTCGGGCCTCGTGTCTGGTACCTCAACTCGCGTCGGTTGTGGCGCATATGGTTCAACCATTGCACGCAGTTCATTCGGACCAGTTGTACTCCAATAGGTATCATTAACCTGATTGGTATTTGTCGGGATATTATTGACTGTTGCAATATTACCATCCGTATTATTGGGTTTATTCTCATCGAGTCTGGAATCACTTGGTGTTGCTGCTGACGTTTTACCAGATTGATTGTTGTATGCATGATTATCAGTTAGGTCAGTAGTTACGGTCGTGCTTGGTGCGGGCAGTCCCTGAAAGTACTGGCGAGCCCCCTCCAACACGTTCGTGAAGCTCACATCCATGTCACGCCAACTCACAAATCTGAAAACAAATTCCAATAGTAGAATGAAATAAAATGCACACACTTTCATACGAATATTTTTTATTAAATATAATTGATTGGTGAATTTTTTTTTTGTTTTTCGAGGGGTTTGGAAGGGGCGAGAACCATTGGAAGTTGGGGATAATAAATTTTAGCGAGTGATAAGAAGAAAAAAATTGAGAATGGGAAGAAGGATGAGGTCGATGAAAGTCTTGAGGATGTATGTACATCCATACATATATGTATATAAGATTGTATATAAAAGAAGATGGCCAACAGGGGCTAGATCGCGCGCGGTCTGTTGCCGAAAGACAGTTTCTCACAAGGCAACGGTGAAGGCTGCTACGCTAGTATATAGAGAAAGGAGAAACGTTGGCTTACATTAATCTTCATCCTCTTGTATTTGTCTTGTCGCGTTCACGCAAGTTCACTCACTCATTCGGTGTCTCTTTCTCTCTCTCTCTCTCTCTCTCTCTCTCTCCATCACTATTTCTCGCTTGTTCTGCGCTTCCCTGGTTTTATACGTGATGCTTGGAGAATTTCGTCTTATTAATCTCGTTGGCATATCATCCAAGATAACATCATCGTCAAAAACTCAACGTATCATCAAATAGCACTCACTACGAAGTCATTTGGGAGACGCAAAAAATGAAGAAAATTGAAAATAAAACATTAAAGAGAAATTAAGATTTTCATTTACTATTCATGTTGAAACTCAATTTTTATTTATTGTTTTTATTTTATTTTAAAAGGTCGAGACTGTGATGAAGATAAATAATTTTCGGATGTCTTTTTTATTTTTCCAGTCTGTTTGGCTTTGTATATTGAAGTGAATAATTCATTTATGGATTACAGTTTAGAAACGACAGTGGAGAAAACTCTCATCTCGTTAACCGCTTTTGCTTTTATACATCTCACCCTTAACCTCTATACATACATACATATATACACACAGACAACAAAGGTCGTAGCTTTCCTCTTTTACTTCGTTAAATTTCACAGAAAATTTTTTCAACTCTCCTCTGTTTTTCCCACCCCTTTTTCTTTATTTATTATCACACATTCACTTTGACATGCAAGTGCTTTCACCGAAAACATATAAAATGAGAGGGGAACAAAAACCAAAAACGAATAATAATAAAATATATGTTAAAGAGAATGCATGCGTATGAGTTTACTGATTTTATTTGACTGTTGGCAGATGTATTTCATCGCAAATGATAAATTACAAGATAGTATAGATAGAATAAAAAATTACGAAAAAAATAAAAATACACAGAAAGATTGGGACATGAGGGAATTGGAGAAGAGATGTAGACAGGTCGATTTATCTTACGTTCTATTGGATGGTCGGTATAACATCTATATATATTGAATCTGCCAATCGTGTTGCGGTTCATAGAGACGCTAAGTCAAGAATATATATAACAGCACACTAACAGCCAGTGAGATAGATGAAAAAATTCGATGATACGAAGACACAAAGTTGAGACTGGTGTGGCATGATTGTAATGATAAAATATCACACACCTACATATATATATATATATATTCACGAAATGTAAAGATGTCTGGAAGAGTATCAATTGAAAAATATGTATTTCAATATTCGAGTATGAGCATTCCACCATTTAGACAATGGAATAAATTATACATAATTGTACTTAAATAGTCATTTCAGTAATGGATTTAACGTTCCCACAGGATATTTCAATTCATTGAAATTCAATAAAGATTACAAAGTTTGAATATAAAAATATTATAGAAAGTGAAAGGCTTTCTTTGTTCCACTCACTCATTCTTGTTCCTTCTCCACTTTCTTTATCTCTCTTTTTTGCCGGATGAGTTGAATTCTCTTCGTGGTTTCTCAACTCCAATAATTTACGTTCAAATCACCGAGGAGAGAATCGTCAATTATTCTGTACCTCATCATCGTGAACGTCGTCGCAGCGACTGAATTTCAAAGTGCCGATCTCAGCGACATTATTCAATGGCATAACGACCGTACTATATATATATATATATATATGTATATTTTAAGCAAAACAAATATAATCATAGGAAATTTTTAATAAAGAATTGTTTGCATATTGTCAGAATATAGTTCATTTTTTATTCTGTTACCAAAAAAAATGGAATATATTTCAATAAGAAATATAATAAGTGATTATATCTTTACATATATATATATATATATATATATATAAAAATGTGTGTGTATGTTTATGTGTCATGTCTAAAGCAATGACATTTTGCATATGTTAAAGAAAAAAACATGTTTAATAAATATTGAAAAAATAAATTTTAACATCATACAAAATGATTAATAGTAATTGAAAGAGAAAATGCAAGAATATATATATATAGTGATGACGGTGTTGATGGTGCTTTAAGTCAATTCAAACGGTCAGCATACTATGGTGTGTGAACGTGAAAACGGGTTTGTCTAGACAACTCGCTGACTCTCAACACACGCACACACACACACAGACACATACACGTATGCATGTATATATATATCTCTATATACTGAAGGAAAAGAGAACGAGAGACAGGACACGGTATGAGCAATAAGACTAATGGAAACGAGAGAGGTGTCCGCATCTGCCAGTTAAAATCCCCTGACACCCACTCCAATCGTTGTATTAAAACCATACAATTTGTTATTGTATAATACACATCCAAACGGACTAATTGAAGTAATTAATACATCTTGTAACAATCATAAATAAAAAATATAATACATATATACATGTATATGATAGAAAAGCAAAAATTCAGCTTCTTCCACAAGGATAATGCGAATACAGGTGCTCTAGTAGCGGAACGCCGTTAATTACCACCCTATATATATATATATATGTGTGTGTGTGTGTGTGTGTGTATACAGAGAGAAGGAAAGAGAAAATAAGTAAGAATGAAAGGTGATGAGGTCTTGTAGAGCTCACTCAGCAGAGTCCGATCCTGCTAAATTTCTCTTTCTCACTATTTTTCTCTTCATTATTCCTCAACTAACATTTTTGTCACACATACAACAATATATATAAATATATCCATTGACAATCTCATCTTTCACTTCCGGTGATTTGTCACAAACGCATAACACAACATATTGAGAGTGTACATTGCCCATATATACATACTCAATCAACAGTTTACAACGAATGACAAAATTGAATTTGATATTAATCTTCGGTTGATTATTTACTTTTATATTTTTCAATTTTGTAATTTAACTTGTGGGTAATGTGTTTGGTGAAAATGAACGTAAAAATATTAGTAGGAGGAATGTGAAAATGGAGCAGCTAATCGTTCAGCTCGATTTCATCTGATATAAAGTCTTTCATTGTCTTTTCGCTTTATCTACTGCCATTTCACCTGTACATTTCATCTTACTCTTGTATACACGATGGGTAGGGATAACAATCCTCTTGAGACTAGCAACGTGCACACACTTGCGCTTGGGTGGCAATAGGGTCACGAGAGTGAAGTTTAAAGTATAATGTTGAGAGCACATAATAGGTAGAAAGAGAAAAAGAGAGAATAAGAAAGAGACAGTATGAAAAGCGCAGAGAAAGAAAGAGAGAGAACGAACAATCAAAAGAGTCAAGGAGTTGTGAAAAGTGGGAAGACTCAAGAAGCGAGAAGGCAATGCAGTGAATATTATTTTACATTTTTAAAGTAAAAAATTTGATTTACATTTTATGACAATTCATTGAAAAATAAGAGAGAAAAAAAGAAACCAGGATGAAAAAAAAATTGTCAAATAGAACAATAAATGAATTACTTCAATATTATGAATCACCGACCATATAAATAAATAAATGAATAAATTAAATTATTATTATTCAATGAATGAATTAATTTTTATTTCATCCAATATAATTTAATCAACAGTATGTGAGTGAAGCTAGATGAAAAATTCTCCCTGTATCTACTTATGCAGGTTGTTTACCATGAGAGAAAGGAGTTTGTGTAACGTCTATATAACGAGTGGAAAGTGGAATTATTATGTATATATGTATATTACATGTAAGAAGGTGAATGGGGATTACAGGAGGCTTGACGTTTGGATTACCATTCTTAATTTTTTTTTCATGCCGCTATTTATATTGTTTGCACCCTCGTCATCGTGGTGTACAGCTGACATACAGCCAGCCCGCGCCAACTGCGCGCGCGTTCAAGATTCACTTTTTTATCTCCATTCTCCTTCCCATTTTATTATGTGTATATATGTTTACTTATTACTTATATACCTATATACATATATATATATATATATATATAATATACGCGGAAGTACAGTAAGTAGTGTAAAAAAGTTGCCGCACAACGTTCCATCATCCGTTGCAACCGTTTATTCTTTCTTTAGTTACGATGTTGGCGGTCATTTGGTAAAAGAAAGCCTTGAGACGTTCTCTCCTTGACTATTATACCTTTAAACTATTGTTGGCACATATTTAAATAGTGAAGGCAAAAAAATAATATGTATATATATATATATATATATAAATCTTTCTGTTCATGGCCATTCCATTATTATCCTATATTTATTGAGAAATAAATACATTCAAGTGAAAAAGGAATTTGATAAATAAATAAATAAGTATAAAATTTAATTTGAACCGAATTTATTTATACATATATATATATATATATATTGTTGATTCTATCATATGAAATATCAGGCATTGCAAATCAAATGCAAAGCCTATATATTGAGGCGTGACGTTTTAACAGAGGAAAAAGAAAAAAATAATAATACACATATTGCATATATAAAATTGCCAATATTGTTATCAATACCGAGTGGATAAAAATATTTATTTGGACTTATATATATATATATATATATATATATATAGTTTTCCTCACTTGTATCAAGAATTCACAATATGTTTTGTCGTAGTTGTACGATCGATATCCCCGTTCGCTTATGCCAATCGAATATATTCTCTCTGTTTATTTAATTTCCTGCTTGTAAATGTCCACGAACACATTTACATTTCCACACATATGTAATACATATTATCAGCGAAAATTAAAAAAATTTTTTTTATATTCTTGTTATTACTATTATTTTTTTTTTTCTCTATTTTTTTTTTTGTTGGAATAATTAACCGTGATACGGGCACACGAGAATATCCTCAATACAAATTAACTGCATAACATTAATTTCATTTATCTTTTGCAATTTTCCAATAGCGATATTCTATTTTTGTTTACGTTTTATTTTTTTCCATTGGCCCTGATTAAATGATCTGACCCACGAGTATCTCTCATTTTTAAATTAGATAAAATGACATAACGGCAGACAGACAAACACGATAGATAAAAAAAATTTTTTGTATATAGGAAGAAAATGTGAAAAAGAATGTGAATACTATGGATAGCAATAAATTCCTGTTTGCCCGCGTGATTTGTGAGCTGGCGCGCGCTATTCGCGTAGCCCCGCAGAGGCAAGGGTGAAAGTACATGAGGGGAGTGAGCTTACGTTTATGTACATATATATATATAGATGTACGTATAAACATAGACCCAAGTGAAACAGAGATACGGCGCGCGGGATTCGATCATGCAAATCGTCGACAAATATGCGCGCAGGTAGATGTAAAGAGAATAAAAGAGGAATAGAAATATATACAAAACGTAAAGAATGAACACGTGACTATATATATATACAGGGGAGAGAAAGAGAAGTGGAGGAATTGAGAAGAATATGGAGGGAAAATAGCGACAGGAGAATTGTGTATTACAGAAGAAACGTGCGAGAATAGAGAAGAAGTATATATAGAAACGTAAGAAAATAAAATTGTGAGTGAGTGGAAGAGAGCTAGGGAGAGAGATGAAGCCTTGCGGCGTTCGATAAAGAGAGTCGTCGACCTTTCACCGACGACGCCCCTCTCTCTTATCTCTCTCTCTCTCTATTTCTTCACTGTCTCTAGTATAAGGTTTTATGGCACGTTCATTCCAGGGAACTCGGTCGGACGTGAGAAGCAGCGGAAATGACGACAGAGCGCACGATTATGACGTCGACGCACATGTGTTGAGAAGATCGGGAAGAGATTCAAAGCCTGTTGGGCACAAACACATTTGGACATATCCCCCTTCATTTCAACTTTTTCTTCAATTTTATTTATTATCTCACTTAATAGGATCATCATTATACTAAGTTGAACATTGCAACGAGTGTTTACAGTGTCTATTCACTTCAATATTATTGAATACGTGAAGGGACTTTTATCGTATTTCATTTTATTATTTTTATCATTACTATATTATATATAATATCGTTCGAATTTAATTCAGTGTATGTATAAAACTCATTATGGTAATTTACATACATACTCGATTGAATGATAAAGAGAATTTAGACGATAACGACAATAAATAAAAGAAAATATCAGATACTTAAAGTTTGTATTTCAATATATATATGGTATCTATGCTAATTTATATGGAAATTAATATCATTGAATTGACTTTATATTACTTGTCGAAGATATTGGGAATACACATTAAAACTTGAAATATATTTCATGAGTTATTGATTATACGTAACGTTCAATTTAATTCAAGTGAGCATTGTTCATTCAGTCAACGATTGGTCTTGAACATTTCAGTACACACAAATTTATATATAAAAATATCTGAGAATAAATATTTGTATATACCTATAGGTATTTTCATTGCGCTATTCATAAATACAACTGTACCAGTCACAAGTTCTACAAATGAAAAAAGGACGCTATTGTGAAATTGCGTTATTCAAGAAGTACATTACTTGCAGATGGTGATTTAACTAAAATTGAATTTACGCTAGATGATAAAAATGTTACGTTAAATTTAACAAAATCACTTTTGATTGGATCAAACACACCAGTTTGATTATTAAAAGTCGATTATCATGAATCAGTTATCGATGAAATAAATCCATTGGTGAGTACATATTTGATAGAATGAAATAAATAAATTTAATTTCACAAAAAATTTTCATAGCCAACACCGAACACATGTTCAGATTCTTTGTGTTGAGTCTGTGATTGGGCAGGCTTTACCACACGGTGGAGTTGCACTAGTGTTAGATTAGCAGCTCCTGACGACTCACCATGTGGATTTGGCGTACACAATGCTTATTGAATAACTTATAAAAAAAAAAAAAATGAATTAAATCCTTATTAATATTTTTCAAATAATTTATTGTCATTGATTTCAATTTAGTTTTGTCGAAACTAAAAATGGTGATTTCGCAAGTGCAGTACATCAAAATACATGAATTGAATGAAGTCGTCAAGTTTTAAATTGGAAAATCGAAATAGAAACAAATATAATAGAATTGATTGTAAAATAGATATAATTGTGATATTCAGTATATAAATAATGTGCATCCGTGCAATTTTTTCGTAGAATAATTGGCAACAGACAAAGGCAAAGACGGAACTGCTATATAGATTTATATACACATACATACATACATATATATATATAAAGAGCTATAAAATGTTTCTCAAAGGGTATCGTTTTACGAGTTCAAAATGTAACATAAAGTTATATATCGAACAAAGTCTCTTTAAATTGTTTGTTTTCATATATTCTTTTGAGACTGAGAATCTATTGTAAATATGTAAAATCAATAGATAAAGCAAATATATTAGAATCGGTTGCATATGAAAATATTTCTAGCACAATGTTAAAAGGTAGTACATGAATTGAGTGGATTAAAAATTTTTTCCATTCGACAAACTGCACTGCAATGTTATAATATTTATTAAATCGATATATTGATGGATTATAATTACTTGATAATTTTCCAATATAAGATTTTAACTTGTTTAAATGATTGTGTGGCAATTCGGTCCACGAGAGATATGTTGACTAGCGGAAAGGATTTTGTGAAATTTATGTCGCGATAAACATGAACCGCGATTCGGAATTCGAACCTCTTGATATAGAGAAACCAATAGCATAGTGTATGCTCGGATATATACGCTCTTCGACATCCACTGGATTAATGGCATTTCGATCGAATCGAAGCGATTATCCGGATTTCCCGAGGTCGCAGCGCACAGTGCGGAGGTTGGCTTGTTATGGCTGTACATGAAACGAAACGAGAAAAAACGGGAGCACGACAAAGAAATAAAAAATAAAGCAAAAAATAAGAACAAATAAAATAAATAAAAGAAATGAAGAATGAAACAACAGAAAACTTGTTGTTTTTAAAATAAAATAAAACGATTGTAGCCATTAATTATTATACAGTGTCAATAATTAACTGATCAATCAATAGTGAAACGGACTATTTTATTATTTTTATCTTTTATACCAATATTTTTTATTTTCTTTTTATTTTCAATATCTGATGATGCACTAAAATCGCATCTTGAATACAGGTAAAAGGAATGTAATGGAGGGAGAGGGAGAGATAGAAAGAGTGAGTATGTGTCTGTATGAGCAAGTATTTCATCAATACGTTTTGTTGCGTACGTGACGCCAACTGAAAAAAGAGGGTGGACCGCGTGTAACGGGTGCGCTTGGTTGAAAGGTCACGTTGTTGGTATAATGTATATAACACAAAAGGGGATGATACACGGGTTATATCCTCCACTACCAAGACGGTATAACATAACAAAAAGAAATGTCTGTATGCGGTGAAGCACGATGGTCTCGATGGCGGTGATGGGACGAAGAGAATGGAGAAAACAGGCAAGACAAAATAGATATATATATATAGAATGGAAGTTTAAATGGCGTACGGGAGGTCGAATACGAATCGTGTGAGTCAATGTACTGCACAAAATGGCATAGCGTAAATGCATACAATAACAATTGGGATACAAGCAAAAATAATGTATTCCACTTGTATCTATCCATTTGAAAATTGTAATCAAATTGAAATATGTATGAATGATATAATATTTTCTGCATTCCTTACATTCATTTCTGTTTACACCCGACATTTATCAGAATTACTATAGCACTAGTGTTAATGGTGAATTGTCAAATCTATTTGTTTGCTAAATGCGATTTTAATTCAATCATTTTATCCTGTTAATCTCCTTTGCACAGTAATAAAGTTCACAAAATCAGCGGGAAATATTTTCACTTCACGGCACAGCAACTGAAAATATTAATATCAAAGAGAATTAAACATAAATTATTCATTGCTTATTGTAATTGTCTCGCAAGAATAATGAATGGATAATAACTTTTCAATTGTTATTAAGTTCAGGAATTTTTCAATAACTGGCATTTTATCATAATTCTAATCTACATACCTATACGAACATACAAACAACCAAGATTATACAATTAAAAGTTACAATTATCTACCGTTGCAAATAATTACTTTTTAACTCAAATCAAATTATTTTTGTTTGGATTTGTTCTAACACATATCGCTACATCAAATCGCGTGCGAATATACACAAGGGCGATGATGAAGAGCTTTTTCCCATTTACCCTCTCATTCGCTCCATTCGCATCCCATTTAATCCTACACCGACGCCACCACTACCATCTCTTTTCTCTTTTTACCCTCCTATACGTTATATATATATATATATACAGTGCGACTCTAAATATCGTAGCCCTCCTCGTAGCTTTATTCCTCATCCCTCGTCGATTCTCTCATCGTAACCGAGGCACCGAGGCACAAAAGCCATCGTTAGTAACTTTGTCCGTTCCTGGTAACCAACTTGCTCACTTCAACCATCCCAATATATATATATATATATATATAGTACAGTGTACCACATTGCCTCTCCTCATCTCCACTCCTCAATCCATACCAACCTCCCACATGAATACATGTACCATACCTATCTACTCGATATAAACTATCTCATATAACACAGTATCATATTTTCACAATTCCCGTAATTGTAAACAGAAACATTGGATATATTCACCCACAATCAAATCAATTATAATATGAATTATATGTAAAGACATCAATGTATATGTATATAATAGTAATTAGTCAAATCGATGAATATATATATGTAAATAAATATATAGATGTGTTGTATAGATGTTGATAATAATTCAGATGATTGTGTCTCGTAATCTTGGTGTGTGTGTGTGTGTGTGTGTGCATATGTCCATGAATAGAACACGGTTCGTGACTTGATGAATCGCAAGAGGTAATTGGACGGTGATTGAAGAGCTTCGGGGTGGATTAAACTACACCATGACTCTATACATATATATATATATATATATGTGTACCTATATTACATACATATGTGTGCATATATTATATATTATATATATATATACGTGTGTATATAATGTTAAGTTGCGACAGAACATTACTTATGCATTGTCGAGCAGTTAGTCCGTATAAACAAATAAATTAATGCAATTATTTTATATATATATATATATAATATTCGGCCGAAATATAATCGTGTGTGCAGTATAATTGTATAATACATTCGAATGAAATAATATGAAATAGGAATTGAGAAGAAATATGAGCAAGAGTGGCATCATCACACTCGACAAATCAAATAAAGCTCCGACAATATGCAGTGACAATATAGTTAAAGATTATACTTTGGTGTAATAATGTGGTCTCATTCACGTGCTATATCCGGTCTCGCCCACGTAACTCAGTGTTTTAGTACTCGGATCATCTAGTCCATGAAATTTAACCCTTTGCGCTTCTCAACTCTCCAATGCCTCAACGAGAGTTTGACCATTAAACTCTATAAATAGATATATGCTGAACAGTATATGAATACACAAACTCTGGTATGCTGTATGGGCCATTGATATCTGGAACCCGTTCAACGCGGCCACAACAATAGTAGGGACAACAGCGATAAACACTCATGCGTATATATATATCTAGATGCCGACAATGTAGATATTGTGGCCGCAAATGAAAGACAGCGAGTTCGAGGATTACATTGTCGATTGGCGTCATCTGGTGTTGATCACCGGTGTCACAAATATATTCGTAGATATTTGAATGTTTTGATTGTTGCGGTAGCAACAAGCGCCAAGTATACTCGTATAACCCGCGCATTTTCCTAACGCTATATAATACAGTTATGATTTGAAGAAAGATAATTGCGTTTATTTTTATATCTCAATTGAAAATTGAACTAAGTTATGTAAACGTGGTTTATATAAATCGTGGATTCGCTGTTAATTCCAATGAAAATTGACTGACTTGGTAAAGTACTTCAAGACAATCTACTTGTGAAAATTACCGTGAAATTCAATGTAGCTGTGGAACAATGTAGAATATCAATGTGTTATATACGTAACACAGTGTCAATTTTAATATAAAACATGATAAAAGTTATATTTTTTTTTTTCAATTGAATTTTTACTTGCTAGCGGTAGTAAAAAAAATCGGATTATTTATATTATGTCCAACAATTGCCATTTATTTTACAATAATTCTGTAGCTGATTTACGACTATAAATAAATGATAATTCTATCAGTGCAATAACAGAGATATTGCATTTTAAAATTTGAATCACGTTCAGAAATCCTTTCAATTTTTATTATTTTCCAATCATTTTTTACTCAGAGTGAAACATTTCGGGGCTAATACACACGAAAAGCATCTGTTGATTAATATTTCCGATAATTCATCTATCACCATGTACTCAACGTAATTTTCTATAGTACAGCTGCATTTTATTCGTCTATACGTGTATATTTGAATTTATTATTTATAGAATTTGTAAATTACTGTTATTTAATTATGAACAATTTATTGTCTGTCAAAAATGACGATCAAGTGATGGCTAAAATAATATACGTTAAGGAATACAAAAAAAAAATAATAACAATTATAATAAAATTTAAAAAAAGAAGAAATAGAACAAGACGAAAGAGAGAGGGAAAATTCCATGACCGGAAAATATTTAACCTCATCGTACAACTATAGTCTTCTTCTATTTTTTTTCCCCCCCTTTCCATTTCCTCTTTGGCTCTCTCTCATTTTCTTAAATTCAAGCAGCTCAAGCTTAGTTGTAAGTCGATGAACGAAGCACATGAGAACTCGGTGGAATTTCATGGCAATTCTGTGGCGCCGCTATATAGCACAACACATATATTGTATGCGTGTATGTGCAGTGTATATGTATAGAGTTGTGTATTATATACATTTATATAAGGTCGATTCACCGTGACCATGGGAATAACTGTATCGTGAAATCGTGAGGGAACTTCCACCGGTGAATTACAATCTCATCCTCACTGTCTCACTCCCTTCTACTCTTCACTTTTGCTTCCTTCTCTCTGTCCATTACATATCCTTTTTTTTTTTCTCCTTCCGTTCCGTCCCACCTCTTCGTTCTACCTCACCGCCACCACACCAATACACACGCGCTTTATGTGTTATATCGTTTTAGCATATAGCGCCATTGCGTTTGTGTGAGATAGCGCAAACGAAACAACCGGCGATTTATATTCACGTTGTGTTTACGAGTTGTTGCAGTTATAAAAATGAGAGAAATCTATTGGTGCAATATTATATATAGGTAAACGAGAGATAGTGCAATATATGTGTTTATGGTGTTATATCTATCGATAGAAAAAAAAAAAAAAAAAATAGTAAACGGCGACTCCAATCATCTGGTTATGTGCCAAGTCAATAAAAAATTTTTTTTTATCAAACAAACATTTATATATATTATATATAGTAAATTGCGTTGATGTGTGAATAAAAATATATGACCAGACATAAACTTTGTATGAATATCACTATCAATTAATTTAGTATTAAGTATCTAAATTAAATAATATTTTATATTAGAAATAAATCTATTTATTTGATTGATGTAATTTTCATTCATTTATTCATCTATTCAATTTGATGACGAATTAATAAATAGACGAGTGAAGCTGTTGCTTCAAACAACACCGTTTCAGATCACAATTCTCCTTGTTGATTCTGTAATACAAGTGTGTAAGAGACCGCGGTAGAACGACGATGCTGTATAACTCTTGGCAAGTCAACAGTCAAGTCAAACTTCAAGTCTACTACGACCTGGGATAATATGGATTGACGCGCGACGGCTTTTATAACTATATATTTCATGCTCCAACTATACAATATAACGAAAATAATTGAAGATAATAGTATCCAAGAATTTAAATATTTATCTATGTGATATACACACACACATACATATATATAAAAGACAATTTACTAGAATGTCAAGACGACATGATTGGTGTTAAAGTCATTGGAATAGATTGAGCGTGAAGTATATGAAAAAATTTCATTTTTTTTTTTTTCACTTCTTTTTTTCTCCTTCTTCTTCTTATTCCATTTTGTCATATCTTTTTTTTTGTCCTTGTTGTACAAGTTATGATGAAAGTAACGCACACAGGGCAAGAGCGTCGAGACGTTATTCGAGAGAGCCTGAAGCGGTCGTGCTTGCGGTTGGCGCGAAGCTGTATAATTAGATCAGGGACCGGGAGCATTGGCGTGTCATGCATATTCCATGAGGAGAGCGCAAGGAGCATAGAAGTCTATAGTCTACTGACGCGATGGAAATGGCGAAAGGGAGAAGGCGTGTAAATGAGAGTGAGTTGGCTGGCGGTGGTGGCTTGCCCGTGGCGCGCGAAAGTCACTTATCGATAAAGCACATTGCTTCTATACATCCACATCAATGCAATGTTGATTGCCACATAGTGTAAAAAGTTTTTAGAAAAATGAAAAGCGAGAAGGAGAATAGTTTTCTTTTTATTATCTCCCATTTTTTTTTTCTTTTTTTTCTACCGAAGAAAGACTTTCTCGTCGATTCACAAAACTATTTCAAAGCTCTATACAGACAGATGTATATATACGATGTATACACAGACACACATGAAATGATAAAGGTTTCGTTGTGTTGTCGTCGCCGTCGACGTCGTCCCTTCATATTCTTTTTTTTTTTCTTCTGTATCTCCTTCATCGAGTCGACGCGCCCGGGCGAATATAAGCCGCGACGAAACGACGTCTGTCGCTCCAAGCAACATATTACAGCTTTATCTTTTCTAGTTCTATACTTGCGTTCTTCTCTTTCACTTTATTTCTATATATATATAATTTTGACGTGTGTGTTCTTTTGTGAACAATGTACTCGTCACATTGTATGTTGTTTGTATGACATTGAAGAGTCATCAAAAATTCTTATAATACAATATTCAACATTGAACGTTTTTTTTTTTTTATCATTATTGAGTATCAACTTTCGTTTTTGTTTGCTATAAAAATATACATATTTACGTATGAAGCTGTTAAATTTAATCTCCATTAGCATTACATATGTATATATATATATATATATATATATATAATCGATTATAGGCATACATATATATATATATATAAGCAATGGACCACAAGAGTTGCGCACCGTCACCGCCAATGCCACTACCTTGAGGGACGACATTGCCAACCGACCGGTTGTCTCGCATGGCTAATTAATTTACTACGTAACATAATTACTTGATGTATTATCCATTTCTCGCACTCTCTCTTTTCACCAGAGTATATACATTACAGTCGCGAGCCTTCAAGACAATTATTACAATACTTTTATCAGTCTCATAGTAATCCCCAATAATTCACAAATTTTCCAAAACTCAGATTGCAAAAATATTAAGCCACCAAACACAAATTTATCACGACATTGTATTTAAAAATCTTTCAGTATAAACACAATTTCCTTAACGATGTTGGGATATTGGATGAATTGGAGAACAATGTAATCGCATTTAATCTAAGTAACATGGATATATATATATAGAAAATAGTGATCGTTTACTAACTGGTTCTCTCTGTGATAAAGTCTATACCAGAATTGCGGGCACAGCTTGTATTTGCGGTGCAGTATTCACCCATCGCCATCATCGCGATTGTAGATACTCGAGATCGTGGATAACCTGATATCTCTTGAAATCGCAACGTGTACCATCCATTTTCTCTTTTCGCCAACTGACCTACTACGCTAATATATATATACACATATAGATATAATTATCATCGCTGTATCCGTACTATTGGAAAGTTAAATTGAGAATTGTTCATGGAATATAAATGAGATTATTACTTCCCAGATTATTCAAATGGATAATTTAATTTCATTTTAACATTGATTATATTAATTTAATTGTGAATGTAAATTTTATTGATGATATAGATCTATACATAATTGTCGTGGACAATTTCATTTACAGACTAGACGTTTTTGTTTTTTTTTTTTTCATCACGTTTTGTAATATCGTTGTTCATCATATGTCTTCACCAAGTTTTAATCAACGTAACTTGGTGTAAGTAGAGAAAAAAAGCATTATATTGTATTCCTTCTTTTTTTGTTTCTATCCTATTTAAAGGTAATGCGATTGTACTCTTGTGTCTTACTTTTCCACTATTTTCCACTCTTTCGTTTCCCTTCCCTCGCTCTCTCCCTCCGTCTCACAGTTTTACGCTCTTCCTTTCTCCTCTGACTTTGACTCACGACAAAAGTTTGAGGTGTAAGTATAGGCACAATATATATACATACATATATATAAATAGACAGTCATGGAGAATGGAAATAAAAAAAGAAAAGAAAGAATTTTAGTGATATTACTTTGATCAAAAATTTAACTTTTGTTATTTTTGTTTTATTCATTTTTATATATTATCATGTTTGAAATTGTTTGGTAGTAATTTTCAATTGAAACTCTGGATGAATTCGCCTACATATATACATATATATAGATAGACATTGCCAGCTAAATAAACGCGGGAAGCAGAACTCGAAAACAAACTTCAAAACTATACATCGATGCGAAAAAGTTTGGTAAACATCGTTAAGGCACGATCATCGCATGTTTACTTGTATTAGGTCTTCTGGCTCAACACAATTCAACATATAATTTGAATATTAACTGCGCCCTTCATACTTTATATAGGACAAAAACATTTTTTCTCTATACTTTCACTTGCATCACTTCACTATGCCAATATTTACGCAAACATTGATGAATAAATTTTGGATTTTGTATACGTGATGTAAGTAAGTATACAATACCTTGAACGAAAACTGTAAACAAATGAAATTGATGGAAATTGTATGGGAATAAAGACAAAAGTGCTGGCAAATGATCAAACTCTAATGAAACTTTTTAAAGAAGAACTTTGTGATTCTGCCGATTTACGAGAATCAGATATATATATATATATGGAAACGAGTTGAATTACAAAACGAGTTGGAATGAGAATATAGAAAAGACAAAAAAGTTTAACAGACATGAGAAGTACAAATGTTTTAGAAGGATAATAACAATTCTAGATATGTATATGCCCCACGAACATAGATATAGGGAATATATAATAGATAGAAAATAGGAAAGCTAATTACACGGTGCTATTCTAGTTGCACTTGAGGTGAAATAATGGGATTATCATTCCCGTCAAGTTTCATACTTCACCCAACTATGTAAATATCATGTAATACATATATAAAATCGTAAAATCCGATCATTTTCTTTTGATACGCCAACTTGTTATAGAGATATTGAGCTTATTGTGAGTAATTATACATAGTATGAAAAATCCATTCATATTACGCAAATGAATAAAGTAAAACAAATGATTCATAATCTCCACTAGAATTATTTGAATGAATAGAACATTAAATCCAATCAGCATGAACATTTGAAATAATTAAATTGACTCACATATATAAATATAATATCAATCCAGTCAAATAATAGAGTACGAACACATAATAAATCTCATGTATATAGAAACTAGTGAATATGAAACATGAAACAATAGTTCGACAAAAAAAAAAGTATAAATAAATAAAAGTTTTGATACTAATTTATATCAACAGACGTTGCACTGAATAATACGGCAATAAATTTGTATAGAAAATGTGGGGCTTGATTAAAATAATAATCAAAAATGATATATGTATTTAATACATATAAACGCGTCATCGTACAGCGAAATAAAAAATAAGCGAGTGAGGGCAAGAGATATAAACAGAGTGGTAAGTAACAGCGATAGGGGGGTAGATTTGCAGGAATAGGGTGGTGGGTCATGGACATGTGCACACAGGCACATTAACGCGGTCGATTGGTCGAAGCGCGAACGTGCCGTTGGCTGCAGACATAATTAAAATTCTGCCACGACAACCCCTTTCATTCTGTTACTCCGTGTTCCCGATACAACACATATACACGAATGTATGTGCTTGTTAGGTGACGATGAATTGAAATATATATATATATGTGTGTGTGTGTGTGTGTATAAGAGGACGTCGTTTTCGATGGAAACTCGCTCGGAAATGGGCGACAAAGAGGGAAACTCTCGAGGAGAATAATTGAACTCGCAAGGCCACACGAACATGGCGAACAATCACGTTAAGAAAAGGAACCTCTGAGTGTGGTAAGGAGCTAGAGAGAGGTAAAGAGAAGTTTGTGAGATTCAGAATGAGAAGAGCAAGAGAGAGTTTTAAACTCTCAAAGGGGAAGAAAATGAGATGTTGAAGACGATGAGACGAAGGAATAAGAAGTGAAATAAGGGAAAGAGGATCACTTTGATGTTTGTAATGTGGAACACGAGTTGCAGAGGAATATCATGAATGCTAATCGTTTTCAAGTATAATTTAACGCAAAGCATTATTTATTTTGGTTTTTTTTTTTTTTGTTGCTGTTGTTGTTTCGGAATAATATGTGAAGATTTTGTTGTAGTGATATAAATTGATTTATCAATTTAATAATTTTACTTATTTCATAGAGTTAATTATATGAATTCTAAACAAATGTAATTGTTAATGGGGAACAGTGATAATTTGGTTGAATAAATTTACGATTGAATTTACATATATGATGATAAACAGATTGTGCATTGTACACTTAACTGCAGGTGACATTTAACTATCCAATTTACCCATGTGCAAGAGATGAGCGCACAAATGAGTGTCAGCAATATACAAGGGATGGGTTTCTAGTAATATAGAAAGGGAAATAAAGGGGAGAAAGAGAGGTATAGTGAGAAGACTGATGGGGGG
>CAJUYH010000111.1:0-28927 GCA_910591685.1 Galerucella tenella | reverse complement strand
CATGAGCACTGGTTAATTATGAATAAAGCGGCTTTGCGAACTTGGTGCGGCTGGGTTGATAAAGTACCGCGCGCACACCCACACACATACACTTTTAACACTTTGAACAAGTGAGAATGAATGGTCGACAGATGGAGAATAGAATAGAAGCGAAGAAAAGTATAAGAAGTAGAATAAAAAGAAAAAAGAGTGAAGAATGAAAGAAAAAATATGAGAAAAACACAGACTTAGAAGTCGAGGCAGATTTCGAATTGTAATTGGGCAAATTATTCAACAAAAGTGAACAGGCAATAAAAACAAGTACATGGAAACAAAAATGAATAAATAACATTTGCTTCGTCGCAATATTTTTTGTTATTTCACAAGCATTTTTTTTTTTTTTATTTATATATGTACTAACATAAATATTATTAATAATCAATTATATATTGTATAATATGATTATGCATTTAATGAATATACAGGTTGAACATTGCGTAATGAATAATCGTTCAAAATCAATGATACGTTATTCGTATATTGAAATATTCATTTGTGTATCATGAATGTTACAAGAGATGCAAATATACATATATGTATAGGATACATTGAGTATGAAAGTAAACGCGTTCAGAATTACCCGAAATATATCGGTAAATTTATTCCTATCAAATGAAACGAGCAATGAATAATATTCATATGCATTCACATGATTTCATTGTACATATATTGAAAACCATAAATAAAAATACACTGTATGTACAAATGAAAATAAGTATACAATCAATAATTATTCAATTACAAACAAAATCGACGATACGTCGCACGTGAGAGGTCGTTATTAAATCATCGCGTAATTAGGTAGTTGGTATCGCTGCGAGTAGCAACATCGAATTCAAATAGCCTCTGCCTCTCCACCCTTTCTCTTCATTCTATATAGATATATATATATATCTCTATTCACTTTCTCTCTCCTCCCTGAAACATGTGTGGAAACGACACGATTTGCCTGGGCTTAATTGCATTTCGAGTGCTAAACACGCTTACAGTCCCTCTATCGATTCACTCTTTCTCTCTATCTATCTTTTCCTCTCCCCCTCTATCTCGCTCTCTCTCTCTCTCTTTCTCTCTGCATAGTGCAACACGACCATTTTGTGAAACATACAGAGAACATTTTATCAAGGAAAATATTTCATTTTCATTGTGACCATTTACTCCATTAATAATTGGTGTTGAGGTAGTGGAAAAATATATAGTGGTTTTATTTTTTGATTTATTACGCAAGAAAGCTCTATCAATGTATCTAACTTAGATATAAAATAATTTTATTACAAATTTACACTTTAAATATACTTTTCGAATGTATTGGCATCTAGGGATCAATGTTCGCTATCGTATAAATAGGAAATCGAATTATTGTATCGAATAAATGAAAATATCAAGAGAAATATTATATTTTTGATACATGAAAATTCAATGCAATAAATAAATTCCATTTTAGAATAAAAATTTGGGAATTTCTTTTTTTTTTTTTTTTTTTTTTGAATTCTCAATACATCAAATAAAGAGTAAAAGTGAGGAGAGTAAATTGAACTGTTAAATGTCATGAATGAAACATACACGTATATACATACATATAATAAAGCAATTAAATACTCAGTTGCGTGATTGATATTGTCGATAAAACTTTGACAGTAACTCGACGAGCGTGAAAATAAACTTGATATTGCAAATATGTATAATAATTGATTATAGAGATGAGATAATGCAAATATACATTATACAATATTTGGCATGAACGATTTATGATTTGAATAATGAGAAGCGATAATAATCACTCGGGTACATAGCTATAAGTATACCTGTTACACAGATATATATATATATATATATATATATATATGATTCATAAGACAAAGAGATTGAAAACCATCTTTCTCTGCTTTTCTACTTCTCCCTCATTCACTCTCTCTCACCATTCCGGTATTGATTTCGCATGGGAGGGTCATGCCCGGATAATGCTTCACCTCACCGCGTTTCCAACCCCTCACTACTCTCGCTCTCGCTCTTACTCATTCAGTCACTCCCTTCCCGTACTCACTACCACAATTCTCATCCCTTAGAAGTCCCGATGGTTGACGTGACGCCACGAAGCGTACGTAATTCACGTCGCACTCTATTCAACCATATTAAATGATCGATCACTGCTTTTCAATCGACTATTGCATAAATCCACAACTATATACATATAGATGTATACAAATGTATTTCAGTCAATTGTGATTATTGCAATATGCGTAAATGCATATTAATCTATTGATACAATTCTATATAGAGTATGCGTGAGTTGTGAAGCCGCAAGAGGGATAAAGATAAAGTTACGGGGCAAATTATGAGTATTGCTATATTAAAAGGTGAAAAAAATTTGTTTCAATTGTTCATGTATATTAATTTTAAAGATAATAAAAGAAAGACATACAATGATATTCTCTATAAAATTGTTTAGAAATCTTCAAAACGTTTTTTATATATCATTTCAACACAGTGCGTAAGCTGAGGCGAAGATGTGTGTATATCTATACGTATGAAGGACAAAAAAAAAAAAAAAGAAGTGGAATAAAGTGGTGCTTGCGGAAAACCGTGCATTGGACATTATATATCCGGAAGCCGCGCGTGTGGCCACAAATAATTAACTCCAAGTGGCTAATTAATATCAACGCTCGAGTGCTTTTCTCGCTCATTGCAAACCTTCCCCTTGACCTGTAGTTATATATCCCTATATTTATATATATTTATGCGCACCGGCTTACCACGTTCCTTCAAGTGATTTCATTGACATTACACAGAACATTCGCAAATATATACCCAATATTATATCGTTATTATCGTTTATATAAAAAGAACCAATAAAGAAAAGAAGCGTGGCTGGGGTATGATCAGACGACGAGGAAAAAGAATTATTCACGCAAAACCGTTAAATGAAAGAAGAGCAAAAAAAAAATTTTATATATATATATATATATATTTTTTTTTTATTGAATTGAATCCCGTAGGAACGGTGAAAAATTCATAGGGCTTTTTCTCCCCATGTCACCGGAAGAAACGACAAAAGTCAACCAAATAAATCTTATTTAAGAGTATTAAAAAAAATTGCTGTGCGTTCTGTACATTCTTGTTTTAAAATAAATGTAAATAAATTGGTAAAATATAATCCAAGGACATTAATCCAAAGTCAGTGATTCTCAATAATAACTTGCAGTTTATATATATATATATATATATATATATATAAACTTCATGCGTCAATTAATCGATAAATGAACGTCCGTGATATTGCTTCGAGCTAATATGTCTTGTTTGTGTCTATATTAGCTTTCTATTTACCCTGTAGCGGCCTTATACACCTATACTTTTTTTTTTATCGGTGTATTTACATATTAGGGATACTGTATATATTCGTGAATATTAACGGTGATGAGCTAAAGCATAATAATATCCATTAAAATTGCGTAATGAGCCACTCTGACGAAAACTCATTGGGTGCTGACAAGTATACGAGCTCATACACCTTCGTACAATTATAACGTTCAGTCTCCACATTCAATTACCCCAACGATAAATACTACAACAATTATTCCTCATTATTATGAATCAACATTAAATATCCTATCTCTAAAAATAATCGAAAATTATTCACAGCGATAATTATAAAATAAAAATTTTTCTGTATGAAAAAAAAAAAAAATATATAAATAAATATACAATGAATAATTTGTCGAGAGATCTATTTATGATATTGTTTTATTTTATAGTATGTAGACAAAGATTATTATTGTCATAAAGTTCTAAAGTTATGTGAAACGCCTCTTTTGTATCTTATTTATTTATTCATTACTTTCCTGTCTTCATTTTTTTTATTTTTACGGCTTTTATTGCAGAGAAGTAAAGGATGAAAATGGTACAAAAATGAACGAACTCACCTGGTGTCTGGCTGCGGGGTGTCGGGGGCGGGCTTTGGCTATACGGGTCTATTAGCCGGCCGTGCTTGTGGGGCGCATTTGCGCAACCTCCACTTCCGAACTGCTTCGGCCGCGTCTCTGCATTCTGAAAAAATAGCGAAAACATAAAAATATTAAAACAAACAATGCAAATAATGATGTTTCCGAAAAAAAAAGTGTGTTTAATTGAAAAACGATGGGTATATATAAAAAAAAAAAAAAAAAAAAGCGAAAAACAGGAAGAGAATAGTATTTTATATCGGGTGTTGAAGACACACCAGAAGGTATATTTATATATATTATCAGTATGCCAATGGCATATATGATTAAATGTCGATATGCAACCCGGGTATCCCGAGGGTTGCCTTCAGTGCATAGTCAGTGAAAAGTTTCTCGTCTTATCCCACCCACGTTCTCTTTCACTCTTTCACACAAACACATATACATGCAATACATATACAGCTGAAGCGTAAGAAAAGTTTATATTGGATTTCATATTTAATGCAATACATTGTGGCTCACACTGGCTTTTCCGGAAAAATTACTTATATCCATAAGCAATCGTAGTTTCTTCTTCATAAAGTCGAATATCATTGCAATATATAATAAATATATTTTATTTAAACTCATTCATGTTTTATACACGCGAAATATATATTCATTTTTAATAAGAGAAATAATATGCAGAAAAACCTTTTTCTCCATTACTAATCTCTTTGTTACGGTAATGAAACAAATTAAATTAATTATGAATGCAATTATACACAATTATTGTATATACAATAATAGCCATTACAATTATTGTATTTTATAATTTGTATTTTATTTTTACTGGGGTTTATTAAATCAATGATAAAAATTCATTCATGAATGGCATGAACATGTGTATATAAAATCGTTGGCGGATTGATGGTATGTTAAGTAAGCGACATTACCCCATGAATAGAAGTGTAGGAGTTGAAGAGAAGAGACGAGTGAAATGGTTGAATGAGAGGAAGCGAATGAATTGCGCAGAGTGAATTCGCGCCGATAATGAACCACTGTCGACTTATATACCAGCCTGTGCTAATTGCCGTACATCTATACTATTCTCCGCACTCACTTTCGACAACCAATTTCCAAATGAGAATAGTCAAGAAGTTCTAATTTACCAAGTTAAATCTTTCTGAATATTTATACCATCTGTACAGAATAAATACAACATGAAAAATAAAAAAAAATAAACATAGCAAAATAAAAAATTGAAAAATTAAATTTCCATTATGTAAAATAAATGTTGGATAATTTTTTATTCATTCAATATGTGTATCTATACAGAATTTAAATCCAAATGCAAATTATTGAAAGACTAAACGGTCCAAAAATAACCAAAAAAATAAAATAAAATAATGATGATAAAAAGCGAAATAATAATGCATGCAATTTTTCTACCGAATCACGAACCTGTTTCTCAATACATATCTTTATTTGCATATATATACCTGAAAGAAAGAAATGAAAAATAAAAGAAAAAGGTGCAACCGATAACGCGCGGTAATATCGAATTAGTATCGCAGGCTATTGCCGACCACCAGTGAGAAGATATGTACAATAATATCGAACCAATAGGTATTATACCTATATGTTTATAGACTAACACATTGGCACACATGTATACATATACGTATATATTGTATATACGTTTATAGGATACATGTTGAATTAAAGCGATAAGGTTTGGCCTGTATGAACGGAGGTTGCATCATCTCATCCATCAAAAGCAGACCAAAAAGATACGCGACGATCGATATGTCGATGTCGCTCGCACGTTTTATACGTTGGTTACACGAAAATTGCGACTCATTTTTTCTCAATCGGATCACCAAAAAAGGAAACGAAAAAAAAAATGACAAAAAGAAAAATATATTAAAGTGAAAAACCAAAAATAAATGAACGAATGTCAAGTTATTTATTTTATTTATGAAGAAATGAATGTGCGAGATTGTTTTGTGTGTGGGATAATCAGAACTACAGTATTTGCTTTGTAATGGCGCATAATATAAACCGAAGCACGAGAAGCTGAAATACCCAACAATACATATATATATATATATATATATGTGTGTGTGTGCGAAATAGATATGTGAATATGTGTATATATATCTATAGGGGATTCCAATCGTTAGTGGAGTCTCGTTTGAGAACGGACTAACACGCCGCTACTCATCGGGACACGGTTCACTGAATACATGCGCGTTCAGTCGTACAAAAAAAACAAAAAAAAGAATACAAAGAAGATAAAAAGTATAAAAGAATGAGTAGTAAGAAGAGAAAAAAAATAAACAGTACATACACAAGTATAAAAGGTGACATGGAGTTTTATGTGCGTGCTTTTACTCTCCTCTCCACCGCATTATTCAATCGCGATTATAAACTGGCTCCCAACATTTATTTTCACTTTATTATTTTTATGATAATCCAATGAACAAACAAAAAGAAAAGACGAGAAAATAAAATTAAAAAAAAAGCCAACCAGCTGAATACTTTGCAATGATTTGCTTTTAAAAATTGATCACGATATATAAACGTTGCAAATGGCGAAGAGGTTACTGCTGTTGCTGCAACTATTCCATGCAGGTATGTGATTAAATATAGATCTAAAAACATCTATAAATAAATATAAAGATGCATTGATTGTACATATAGGTATATACATACATATATGAATTAAAACGTAGGCAGTGAAGTTGATAACTATGACCCGTTACTATGCCACAAGAACGTTCCAGAGTGAAGATAGAAAGGCAGTGACAAATTTAATACTTCCGTCCATAAACATATTATCGATCCTGGTCATTGTGGATACAAGAAAGGCCAACTAAGATGCTATTTTATTTTTCTTCTGCCTCTCTCTCTCTCTCTCTCTCTCGCCCCTCCCCTTCTCATTCATGCCTTCTCTCTACTGATAGTAGCAATAAAAGGGTCACTACAGCTTCATCGCTGCCTGCATCCTCGTAAACTTCCAGCGGAATGTTTTAGCTCGTTCAATCGCCGATTTTCATACGTACAACTTTGTTGTAAAAATATAGCATTAATCACTGGAGCATTTTAATCGCGTGCTTAAACCATACACACACACACACATATATATATATATATATATATATATATATATATATATATATATATATGTATATATATAAAAAGGCATAAACATAAGTAATGATTTCCGATGTGTAACGATACGATAATAATAAAATAAAATAATTTCACCCACATTGCTATGAATAAAGTAATTCTAAGAATTGATTTAAAATTTTTAAAGTTGGATGAAGATTATAAAGTATTAGAAGAAATACAAATAGATATAATTTAATGTTGGGTTTATCTCGTACATTCACATATTTAGTAGGTAAATAAACAAAAACAAGATCCAAATAGTGGAGTAGGGTTGAAGTAGCATGATAAATCAGTATAGATAGAGTATGGAGAAGTGGTATCAGTTAAAGTGAGAGGGCGAGAGGTAGAACATGAAAGTTTACGAGTATAGGTATTTCGGCATGGCTTCCGGGTGAGTAGTATCGACATTATCCCGTAATCGTCCAACGATTTTACCGATTACACCACACGATACTGGGCAAGTTCGTTTCTGCAAACGGTCATGTAAGAGAAATAGAGAAGGAGTGAAAAAGCAAAGTTATATCCAATCTTGACGTGGCGTAAAGTAAACTTTATACACATATAGGTTATACAAACTCAAGTGATTTTATACATAACAGTTATGGAGTAATAATTTGAAAAAGCTCTTGCACGAAATACTCGAGATGAATATGCAATGATTTAAAACAATTGATGAACCTAAATAATTATATTTATATGTATACAATGTCAATAAAAATAAATTTAATGTATGACTGTTGGACGACATTGCAATTAAATGAATATAAATGAGCTATTACTATCTCAATGATTCAAGATGATTACTTATTAATAATGTAGTAGAGGTAATAGTTCACAATGCAAATTAATAATGTTCATAAATTAAATATTGTGAGTTAATACTATTTGGTTGGTTTAATATTGAGTTCGTATTCGTTAGGAGCAAGTTAATAAATATAACACGCAAGTTTATCAGCTTTGCATATACAACACGGTATGTGCCCGCAGCGGATAATGTGAACATATATTTTTTTATTTTATATTAAAGCAAGGGGGCGTGAAATAAAAGCAATGAAAAAGGTGACCGTATGATTAGCGAAGCGGCGAACGTATTGAATAAAGTCGCCACGATGTGGTGATAATGAAAGAATTTTCGTTTATATTTTTTCGCAGTGAGAGAATTTAATTCCTTCGTCTAAATGAAACTAAACCAATAATTGCAGTGCATCTAGTGCAGCATAAAAGTTGTTTTAATTAGTGTGAAGTGGGAGATATTTTGAGAGTAAGGAGTTAAAATTGTTGAAGAAAAACAAGAATAAGCATGAGAAAAAACAGAAATAGCCAACGAGACAGCAATTGCCATCCTCTTTTCGTGAAGGAATAATTTAAAAGTACGTGTCGCTGGCGCCAGATGCGAAATACATATATATGTATATATCAGTGTCACTTTGCCCTATTTCCTTTCACCTCTCTCTTTCGCTCTCTCGGTTGCTCACTTGCTTTTACGTCTATGGAGAAAGCATTGTACTATTATGTATAATACAAATTTCGACAAATGTAGAACAAAGTTTTTGAATTAAAATCAATGTCAATGCGAGAAATTTATCGCAACCTAGAAAATATCATAATAAAAATCTTCATGGAATATGTATTCACGTATTAAATTACTTACACTAGTTAACAGAGTTTTTGTCCTTAAAATGAAGTGTTTTTCTGAACAACTGAGATGCTCCGGGTTTTAAAAATAGTAATTATTTTTTATTCATTGCAAGTAATGGTATAGAAATATTTAAAAAATTAAAGATGAACCACATCAGTTTTTATCATGTATTTTTTTATATCTCTGTCTATTACAACAGAGCAGCAATAGTCTCCTAACATAGCTTGATCGCAGTGTCCCTGATAATTGTGCTCAAAAATTTCAAATCCTGGTGAAAACGCTGATGAAAAGTTAAAAATAAAATATGCCGATAATTTTGATCTGCGACGTGATAAAAATAAAAAATAAAATGATTGAGTTTCGTTCTCGCACTTAAATAAAACAATATGAAATTCACTGAAAGGGCATATTTTATTTTTTTTATTTTGTAAACTGGGGTTACTAATTATCTCTACTGAATAGCAGATGTGATGAGTTGGATGTAATTGCATCAGGATAATCATCATCAACACGTCCGGATCAAATATTCGCATGATGATTATATAACAACAAATATATTTATAATAATTCCATGTCTGCAATGTATGGCCACTATTGAAAATACAGTAATAACTACAATTGCAAAGTTAACGAGTTCGCTCGTTAGTAACTGCGATTTAATTAAATAATGGAACGATTACTTTATACATTTTTGCTGCACTACATATGAAAATTTATAATAAAACTGAAATAAGTGATAATAGTAGAAAGATGTTAAAAGAAAAAAAGGTATGAAGTCTAAAAATGAACATTATTGTGTTTATTCTGTTTGGTAGTGTGTTTCTTCCAATTTTTCCAATTCCCCTGACAACATTGTAGTTATATAACCATATCACGATTTAAAAAAAATTATCTGTTTTAATTAAAAATAATTTTTCGTTTCATATTGTGACACCGTAAAAATGTCACGAGAACTTTTCGTACGGCCATAACGGATTCATCACATTTGCATTTCAATATTGTCGTAAGCAACTGACGATAATAACGATGACGACGAAAAGGACTAATCGGAAAAAAGCAGCAAATTGAAAATAAATTAAACCAGACATACGCATATAAAAAGAAAAACAAACTAGAAAATCCTTACATAAAAATGGTTGTTTCTGGAACGAACCTCATGAATAATTTGAACAAATGAAAAATGAAATGAAGATAATAATAATATCCGATTATATATTAAAAACCAAATGAAATAATCACCGCTGTAGCATTTTGATATTTTGTTTTTCTCATTTAAATTTATAAAAAAAAAAAAGGTATATGTACACACAGAGTGGATGTCCCATAAATTAAACTCTTTTGCGCACTCATTCTTGCTGTCTGACGGGTATATATCGCGGGCGCGGGTTGAGAGGGATGAACAGGTGAGGGGGAAGTGTGTGAGAGAGAGATGGAGAAAAAAAAAAGGAGAGAGAAGCAAGCGCGAGTCACGATATATATTGACGCCGAGACGATTCCCTGGGCGGCACACGATATTTATGTCAGCATGCACACGGTTTCGCTCGCGTGTTTCAGCCGGAAGTTATTTACTGGAAAGGGTGTGCAAAAGGGAGAGAGCGAGTGAGACGCATCCAATGTTCCGTGATAGCAGGAAATCGTTTCTGATCCATCGGGAATAAAAAAAAAATATACATGTATACACACAATGCACAAACGACCAGTCACGGTTATTCCCTGATGAAATTCAAAACTGTAAATATATATGTATATACACACACTTTACATGTATTCATTCACTTTTTATTAAATTAATTCAATTTATTATCACCCATACATATTTTTTTCATTTTTCATTCATTCTCTTTTTTTCTCACACTCGTTTATTTTTTTTATATTTATTAATTTCATTTATTTATTATTAACTTTTCCATTTCCTTCATTTGGGAAGATGAAATATTGTTGGACTATAGCCAATATATAAAATGAAACGTAATTTTTCCATTGCAGAAAAATATATTTGCCGAATGTTTCTTTTCTTTTTTTTTCATTTATTTTCCCTACAAAAGAAAAAGTGTTGAGAAAAATCGGCTACCCTTGTCTCGTCTTTCAAATTGCTCTCCTCTTTTTCTCACCCCCCCCCCCCCCCCATCCTCTGGCTCCGCAGTTCTCTATCCTTCGTTTTCCCCACTATATTCAAGCGTGTACACTACACACCGAGCGAAAATATAGATTCTCCGAGGATTGGTGCGAAATGAGCCTTGGCACGCGGCGAGAATAATATTAATCTTCGCTACCCAACAAATGCCAGATATCCAAAGGCCTAGGTATGTCCGCGTCAAGCTCTAACTTCTCTTTCTCACACTGTCTATCTTCCCATTGCACCCTAGATCTCTCTATCCTACTCTATTGCTCGCGCTTCTGGTGGTACACCTTCCGCCCTTCGAGTAACGACCGAGGCACCCGTACAATCACTCACTGTCACGCGCGTGAATTCAGTTGATAAGTCGGCGCATCGTACCATACACGGTGACACAGACACACAAAGACAATCCATCAGACAATAGGCATTTATAAGTACGCCGTATAACAAAAATAAAAAATAAACTAGTATTCATTTACAAATTAATTCAGCAACCAAAACTTTAATAATACTAATTCAATAATACTATTTATCAACTTCACTAGTACATAAAGAGAGAGAGAGAGCAATTACATTAAATGAAAACATTCGACACAATATAAAATAATGATAATATATAAAAAAAAATGAATGTAACGTAAAAAAAAAAATTAAATTAATGGAACAATGGAAAGGGATAATTTAATAGAACATGATGCAATTTACTTTTCGCCATAATGCATAGTATTAAATTCAATTAACCATGATATCATGATCATATATATTCATATGTATATTGAGAAGTGTATATAGAGTGAAAATGGCCAACAGTTATTACATTATTCAGTTGTAGCCAGTGGTTAGAATAGGACCATGCAGATAAAGTTGCTATATATGGTTGACGGTGAAATCGTGAGTGTTTTTTCATACATATTTATTATGAATCCGAGAGGGAGGAAAAGGGGGAGTGAGAGGGAGAGAGAGAGAGAGAGCGAGAAAAGAGTGCAAGACGATAAATATTCCCATAGTAATGTTGAAAATCAATAGTTTTAAAAGTTGAGTCAGCGCGGGAAAGGTCTATCTAATCAAACTTTGACTTTTTCTCTTTGAACCATCACAATAGCATTTTCTTTTTTCTTTTACTTGTTTGTCTGTTCGTATGATGGCAATGCAGAGTTCTCAAGTTTTATTTCCAGGTCATAGAATTCAAGGACAAATCGCTTGTCACTGGATCGAATTCCATTTCACATCACAACTTTATATAGCTATAAGTATATATGAAACTGTTTAAACCATATATACCAGTGTATTTATTTTATTTCCAGTTTGTTGATTATCAACAAATGTATGAAATGAAATTCACTGTAAACATTTGCAACTCCCCCTATCGAAATTTTATGCCACAGCCAAACAACGCACCGATTACAAGCGAAAACCAACAAATACGTGAGAAAATAAATAGGTATGCAATGAAGATAAAAAAAAAAAATTATAATTTTTTTTTGTTTTTTATTAGTCATTTTTCTTCAACTCCTGCGTGTGCAAAAGTTTTTCTATTTTATTCTGTTCATTCTTCCTGCACTTTCCTATCTCAAATGTCGTGAAAATCTCTTAAACACATTCCATGAATATATTTGACATAAAGATAACAACAGCAGAACGAAAAAATCAAACGTTTCAGTAATTCTCTCTTTTATTTATATAGTGCACTCACGACGATTTCAATAAATATTATTTACTAAATACTAACCAATCGATGTACGCCCTACTCAACCTCGTCACATTCACATATATCTACATCTATATCTATATGTATAAACACATATATACTATGGGAATGATGTTGGAAGTTGCAGAGAACTCCTGTGGGAGCGGCCAATTACTTGTGGTGCATCTCTTTGGACGGTTTCATGTTCCGGCAGCTGCATCCTCTCGCTTCTCGCTTTTTCTCTCTTACCATCTCTCCCTCACCTCTCTCTCCTCCCCCATTTAACCGACCACGGCCGTGTGACGTCAGCAAAGTGCACCACTGGTTCTCTGACATCATTTCAACATTTTTCATTGTTCTCCAATTTTGTTATCACCAAAAAAATATTCAATTGCATTAAAAAAAAAAAATTGCTAAATATTAAGGTTATTGTCAATCCATTAATATTTATGTTCACTTTTTCTTCATATTTTTGTGCACATAATCCTCATCAATATATATTTCAATAGACATTACGCAGAATTTTACGAGTTTAATTTTGATGATGCTGAGCGCGTGGTTATATGGTGTCGCATTATCGCTTTGGCCGCGTTCCATTTTGTCTCTCGTTTGAAGGGATGGTTTTTGGCAGATGTTAAAGCGACAATATAGGGAGAAACATATAGAGAAAGAGAGCAGATAGTGGGGGTGGTGTTGCAGTTGCGGTCAGACATGAGCAACCCGACAGTGTGATCATTTCCGACGAGGTGGAAAATTCACCCAAGCTTATATTCGTATGTAGCCATATGTAATACATACATCACATATATATATGTATATATACCCAAGTATGTATATACATGTGTAATAATGTATATGCATAGTTTTGCTTTATTGTTTGGGCTTTCAAACAGACTCTACGAAACACGTCGCACCAAAAGTTTTGTGGAATTTAGTCCGTAAACCAGTCTATATATATACATATATATATATATATATATATATATATATATATATATATATATATGTGTGTGTGTGTGTATGTAGGGATCACCATTTACACACTAAAATTTATAATATACATATTTTCCAAACTAAATATTTTTTTAGAATCACCGATGTATATCGACAAAATAATATCCATGAATTATATTCGATTCACATCAATTATTTATTTCAAACCCACTTAAATATAATATAACGTGGCAATCACATATCTCTTATACATTTACTCAATGTACACAAACACACAGAACGCTGGATCATTCTATTATGTAGAAATGAACTTTGAACATAAGTAAATTATTCAAACGTCAATTTTCGACAAAGTACATAATATTGAATTAACTATTTTATATATAAATAAAAATATTTTTTTGCAGCATTACCGAGATGTTAATACTTGAACTGTTTGCAATAAAATTTATTGCACTCAAATAGTAACAATATTGATAACTTAATTCAAATATCACTAATCTTCATCAAAGTCAATTTTCTTCAATCGAACGACACAATTCGGTTCCCTATACAATATATAATATTAATATTCAACATGACGAAGGATCGCCGCCGCCCACAAGACTCTCTACATACATATTACAGTGTATACATTTGGTGAGTGGCGACCACGCTGCATCTTGAACACAAATATATATATATATATATATATATACACACACCTGTATTTATATATTTTAGGGAGAGTACGAACGTGCATTACGCTTGTACAACAGATCATTTGAGAGTCTGTACGCTTGATGGTAAGAAGAGCGAGAAAGAAAATAAGTATCGAAAGCAGAAAGACGAAATCGATCGTCAGAGAGAGAGAGAGAGAAGAAAAGAAAGAGAGAATGAGACCGATAGAGAGAGGGAGAGAGAAAACAGCAACGACGGCCGTGCGCATGACTTTGCATAACTGAAATTATAATAATAATGAGAATAATCGTGTGGCACGAAGTATATCCACGTAATTGTGTGTGTATATGTGTAAGTGTGTGCACGTGTGCTATGTGCCCGTTCGACATATACAGTATTAAGTATAGAGAGCAAGAGAGAAATAAAATGCAATTGCCCCTGGCATCGTTTATCATCGCGTTGTATACACTCTTCAAACTTCCAATATATATTAACGTTGATAATTCCAGCTATTTATATTTCCATAACGATACATACAACATAATTTTATATGAAATACCACTTATTATTTTTTTCTATTTATCCATTTATATTTGGCACTTCTTCATTTTGCCGTAGTGATGTAATTATGGGTGACAGTTATGTGTTGAATAAATATATGAATTCAATCAGTCAAACGATTTCCTATATCGATATGGCGTATTGATTGACAATTCAACTTTAAAACAGGAGAAAGTCTTGAAAGTGAAAGTGAATTTGGTCGAAATGAACTGGAATTCATCTGAATTGTAAATAATAAAAAGTTTTGTTATGGTAATAATTTATATCCAAATAAATATATAGATATTCAAATACTATCATACATATTCATATGTTTATGTACAACAATAAAAGTAGATAGAGTGAATGGTTGAGATGTGTTGAATCTCGGACGCAATGCAGAAAACAAAAGCAACAGAGAACATGTCTTTATAAACATCGTCGGTTTTCCGGATGCGCCTGATCTTTCGCGCGCATTCTACTCGCATTAGACATATACAAGCATGCAAACACTACAATCTACCAGCGCAATAGGATAACGTTGAATGTAAATGACGGAGAGGACAGAAGGAGAAGCGATGGACTGATGCCAGTACGATTGCTGATAGGCAAGCCGGTAAACAACAATGGTAGACACACCATGAGGACATGAGAGGGAGGAAGTAAGAAAGAAAGGATCAGAGCCCTTTGCACGCGCTCACACACACATCCTTCTACGAGTGTGGTATTATTTGACGTTAGAATATTCATGAGGAAGCCACTACACATGAGTGTTGATAATATGCGAGTGCAAACCCTACAATACAGCCTTAAAAGAGAATAGAACATTATGAGTAGCATGTGAAGGACATAAAAAAAAAATAGAATACAAAAAAAAACTGTACATATACATGTTTGACTGTAGCCACTAAATTTTTCTTCTGCTTACAGCCAATTCAAATTCCCCCTTATCTCAATTTCCAATTTTCAAATTGGCTGAGTTTCCAATGCGTGCCAGTTCATTTGCAAAATAACTTAATTAACAAAGAAGAGAGGAAATATATACATAAAAATAAAGAGAGAAAAAATATGGAAAGCCTGATAGATTAATCTATATACTGTAAAACAAGATATAAATATATATATATATATATATATTTATACACTGGAACACGACGATAATTGTTTTGCTCTTGGCGTAATAGTTCGCCTCTTGTAATTACTGTTGCGAAGTAGAGAACGATGAAATAATATATACATGTATATATATATATAAAAGGTAGGAAAAGCGAACGAGAAATTGAGAGAATGAAAGAGAAAAAATACGAAGAGCATGTTGAGAGTTGTGACGGAACGAAAATAAGAGGCGTAGAATAAAAAGATAGCGAAGCAGAATAAGGAGAATGCAGTGAAACCGGAAGAACAAGCGTAAAGGAAAAAACGTGAGAGATATAGCAAAAGAGCCATCATCCGTTATATAACTGTCTCCCTCTCTCATTCTCACTTGCTTCTTTTGCTTCTTTTGCTCCTTTTCTCTTCCACCCACTTTCTATCTCGTTTCTCAACGCCGCCATAGTATTATTATGGAGCGCCTCGAAGTAGTTTGCAAGCAGCTTGAGATGCGCTACCAACTCACAATGTTATATACATTAAAGGGAAGGTATACATATACATGTATATATATACACATGTATATATATGTAGTGGATATACGCGCGAGCGCACGGGTAAAACGTAAGCCGAAGCAAACTTATGAGAGGCAAACGAGATTAATTAAATGGGCGATGACAAAGGTGTGTGAACGACAATGACAACATACAGCAAATGAATGACTGAGAGAGTTATGTGAGACAGAATAAAAGAGGGGGGGGAGACATTTATCCTACAGGTTTATATGTCCTCTATTTATTGTTCTACAGAACACTTTTTTTTTTATTTCTTTTATTATTGGCTTGTCACTAAAGAAAATAAACATATATATATATAGATTAGTTTTTATTCTTGTTTATACATGATTTTAATGTCACTGTTTGAATCTTCCACTTTTGCCTTTCGTACATTTCACATGCAAATATATTACTATTATTTACTATTTAATTACGTCGCTGTATGAATATAACACGATACAGTCAAATAAATGACAAATAATAAAATACATTTTTCCATTTTATTTTTCATATTTTTTCGCCATTTCGTGACCAGACTTTGAAAAAATGCAATCGATCATTTGTAATGATTAATCGAAAAAGATATATATATTAAACAGAAGAGAGGAAGAAGAAATATATTATTATATAGTACATGAATGATTTATCGTGTATTATCAATCTTATCACAATTCATTCGAGACATATAAATACTTATTCCGTTGCATAACGGATTATTGCACGAGCATAAATACAGGTAGATATACGTGTTTATATACCTGTATATTTCTTCATTCTATTTTGTTCTCCGTCTTACTTACAATCATTGCCGCTCGCATAGTGGCCTTGCCGTGGCGTTCACAAAGGCGACGACGTTTCTCTTCTCCCTATCCATATACACACCATACACATATATGTCTATATATATGTATATATGTAGCACACAAGTGTAATAAACCCGACGCCGCCACTAGAATACAGACGGCGCGCACGCGCTTTATATACCACTCAATTCTCTCTCACTCGGTATACTTCTCGCTCGCTCGTACACTCGATCACTTATATACCATCACTCTGCTGTATACAACACAGCACGACTAGTGGGTAATCTTGTCCGGCTATCGGCGTCATGAAACCTAACCCTGATCCGAATAGCGGCGCACAAGGTCGCGGACAATTGCCGATTGCCGTACGTACATAAATTTCACGAGATCTTGTTAATCAAAATTCACATGTACATAAATTTTTTATAAATTGACGCTGTGTATCCTGTAGAACTGTTGATTGACCAAAAAATATATCTGTCTCTGGTTACAATTTGTCAGATAAACAAATTGATAACCAATTGTATACATTGCATTGATTAAATAAATAAATAAATAAATAATTATACAAATGATTGACAATATGGGAAATGATTAAACACGAATAATTTATTCAATTAATTTCTTGTGATTATTTAATATGAGAATCGGAATTCAATTAATATTTGGTGTGTGAACAGATGATTCACGAGCTTTAACCGATATATACAGGGTGTGTTTGAATTATTATCATTTTTATTAATAGCAAATTGGTTTGAGACAATTCACAATTGAGAATAGACAATACTTATTCATTTAATTACTAAATACCATGTGAATTAAATTATTTTTCGATGTAGTTTTATGTGCACACGTGGTGCTCACAAGTCCAATAAAAACCTGGAATTAATGCTACACTGATGGAGTTAAAAGTTCTAATGCAGTAAAAGTTGACTTGCCTTTCAATATCCAAATTGAGTGAATATCGAATATTTTAATTGATAATTAATCGTTATTCATTAAAATTACATAGCGTTTAATAATTCCGAGCGTAAACAAATTCAGCGATTCGCTAGTAACGTGAATTCCAAGTATAAAATATACTAATGTATATATATATGTATATATATTCAGGATGATATATATCTGTTTACGTATAACAATATACATATTGGTATGAATCGACGTTTCCGCGTCGGTAAACGATAGTGCGAGTTGGCACGCGAGGAGAAAGCGAAAGCAGAGGTGTGACTGACACGTAACAGAGAATCGAGCCCACACTATACATATATGTATATATACTTTCATATATAAAGGTATACATGGTCCAAAGAAGTAGAAAAACGTTTTCACCCCTTATTACACATTCGTTTAGTACCTTCTTTTTTCTCCTCTTTATCTCGTTCAATTCGCTCTTCTCTTCGTCGATGCTTTCGCTCAGCGATTTTTTACAGCTGACAAAAGTTCACGTCGATTCAATAGCCATTTGATTCGCAATGAAAAATCAGTGCCATGTGCTAATAAAATTGATGGAAAAAAATGAAAAAAAGTATTTTTTCATATAAATTTTTATTTATACATCGTGCAATTGCAATATTGATAATATAAAATAAAATAAATTTAATATATTCATATGAATAATGCAAAGGTGCAAGTTGAGATTATGTAATTGAATTATCTTGAAATATGCACTTGTTTGCAACACGTATAACTTCAAGAGTAAGAGAAAAAAAAAAAAACACGACGACATAAATTAAAAATTGGAGAAATATAGACGAGTTTGGAAAGCCACCAACACACTAATGTAACATAAATTTCCTACATCGTTTTAATAGACATTAAGTGATCGTTAAAAATTCAGGAAAGTTTTCGATGCACGAACATGGCCTGCGCATCAGTACATACACTGTGTCATCTCAATGTACCTATATACACACACATATATATACCAAGAACGAAGTGAATTTACCTGTCCCTCGTGTTCAGCAAATACGAGCAAACTTGTCGAATCAAATGAAGTTACTGAGAGATGAGTTTGGGAGTATACCTATACCACTCTCGTAATTTCTTTGGTAGGTATAGCAAGGTAACAAACATACGCACAAAGTTAACATTCTGGTTATTATTTTATAAATAAAAATTAAATAAGTCTAACAAATAAATACATATAAATGAGAGTAAAAAAATACCATTTCAATAATCCACTTAATGAAAAAATTATGTATGTAATATTCTATGGTAGAAAATCTAATTTATGTGCACTGTGACACACACTGATGATTATGTTAGGGAAAATGAAACAGGAGAAGGAGTAAAAAAAAAAAAAACAAAATACAATAGAATATAATAATACTGAGGGTCACGTTCAGAATGGCCGTCTTGAAATTCACGTTGCAACGCTGCTATAAATGTAACGGGTTTATATATATTTATATATCTGTATGTATGTGTATAAGTATTAAAGGAGAAGTAAAGAAGCGTAGTACACTATCGCGTGAGATCCGCTTCCGGCGTCTCTTCATGCCCACCATTTAATTAACTATTTCAAGTTCCCTTTGCTAAAGCTAACAAAACATAATATTACTTACATATATATATATTTATATTAATATCTATAACCTGTATACTGTAGAAATTAAATTCGAAACATTTTTTTATATAATAATAGTTTTAGTCTACGGATTAATCTATTCTATAACAATGATATATTCCGAATAATTATGAGTTGAAAGAGCGAAATGAAGATAAAGGAATATAGAGGAATATAAAGAAACTTGAAATATGAAAAAGTCATAACTGCAGAATATAATTCTAGAAATTATATTGTGATTTGTTTTCTTTTAAACACTTTCATAGTCTATATGGGCCCAATATCTTCCACATTGAGTACGACAAGTAGATTAATCGAACATGGTGAAGTGCACGACGATAGGGCAAATGCAAACCAGGCTTCTGGTTAATTCCATTTGAGGCTTGTGAGGCCTTAACGCTTGAGAAGTTTACCACGGACCAAATAGCCATTTACGCTTGTCGCAGAAACACAGTCACTCTCTCTCACACACACACACACACACACACACAGGATGTCGCTTTAAACTTTTACACTTTCTTTTTATTCAGTTGATCACATCTATTCAATAATTTTAGACGTTCGTAAACTAACGGAAATATCTAAAACAATATAAGTGTAAATAGTGAGAAAGAAAAATGTGCGTAATAAAATTGTTTTCTGCTTAGTTATATTAAATATTTAACTGAGATTTTATGTATTTATTTAGTTACTAAATTATTGCCACATTCAGAAATAGTTTCAAATATTCACTTCTATGAGCAATAAAATCCATAAATTATTGTTATAAAATGTCTGTGACGTTAGAATTCTCGTAAAATTTCATCTAAATTATTACTATAATATATTTAACTGCTTCCTCTGCCTTTCTTTCACCTTCCACAATTCAACAACCATCTACATGCTTTTTCATATATCTCATTAGTGACAGTTCCGCGCTAGGAATTCGCCGATCTATATTGTTATCCAGGTCGCGTATTGTACAGATAAATTTTCAGGACAATGAGAAAATAAATTGAAAGACTTCTATTTATTCTTTATCAAGAAGCGAACAAGCAAAGTGAAAGAAACATCAGAGAGTAGAGTATACAGTAGCTAGATAACAATGACGACGGAAACGATGAAAAGTGAGACTTCCTTAGAGAGAAAACTCGGACACTTTGACCTCCATCGTAAAAACTTGAAGAATTTTATATTTTTTTTTTTTTCCAATTTTATTTCTCATCCTTTATTCCTTTATTCCTTATTCACTTTATTTACTTGCCACTTTTCCCTTCTTTTTTTTTTTCCCCCCCTTTCGCGCATACACTCTGATGAACTCGTCGCCGGGACGACCGGAAATGGAGCGAGTCGATAACACCGGTCGATGGAGATTTAATCACCGGACAAAAGTTCTTGTACGCTTGAACGCTTCGCTCGCGACGTCCTCGACTTAGCGATCGATTAGCGCATACTCGACTCTCTGCCAATCCGCCATATCCCTCTATACTTTATGTACATACATATATAGCTTCATTCTCTCTTTGTCTTTCACCCTCCTGACCAAACCACCGTATTTTATGCACCGGCATCCACATCTACATATAACAGGGTGAGATAACAGTGATGTTGGTCTCGCCCTTCAAACTATTTGGTAACACACAGCAGTGTTTTGAACTGCGAGTAAGCGGCCAACGACCGTATATTCACCTTCTCTCCATGTCCCTTTCCGTCGTCACAACCTTACACGCACACTATATACTATAATAAATACTAATACATAAACACGACGCGGTGTGCGTATGTCGATCTTGTCCATTCGACACGCTCATCATCAGATACAATCGATTTTCGATATTACTTTTATCACTACACCATCCCTTCTATTTATTATTATTATTTTTTTCATTTTACATGTATATAAATGTTTGAATACGTATTTATCTATGTAAATTGAAAAGGATGGAATGAGCAATCGTGTTCTGGAATAAAATCAATGTATATATGTAAAAGATAAAGATAACAAAAAAAAAAAAGAAAAAAAAACGGTGAAAAGAGCGAAATCGTGTTTCAACAAATAATTTTACAAGTTTGTATTATTTTTCTTTTTTTCAATATGAATCAACTCAATTAATAAATTCATATAATATCCTATTTCATATTGTTTTTCATATATAATTACAAATGTAAACAAAACGAAATTCTCAAGGTTAAAAAAAAATTATAACAAAGACAAAAGATATTTGAGTATATTTACATATATACATATATCAATACTATAATTTTATAGAATAGCGAATATTTGAAGCCTTGAATGCGCCTTCTCATCGTTGTCAATATTGCGTCACTGGCTATGAAGTTGCGAAAATTAGGTCAGACAAAGTGGCAAGAGTGAGACGCAGTAGCGAAAAAAAAAAAAAAAAAAAAAAATTGCAAAAGAAAAGAATGTACAAGACACTATGATTATCGTCATTATTATCAATTTTTTCATTTTTTTTTCCTCTCTTCCTATTATCTCTATTTCATATTCGTCCAATATGATAAAATGATGAAAGAGACAGATGATAGACATAAATATGTATAATATAGACAACGACTTTATTGACAAGTGCAGTATAAAATACAATATAAGAATGTATTGTGATGATGACAAATAAAAGATAAAATATTAAAGTGAATTAGTGTTTATAATAAAGGAATAGTTAAAAATGAGTATTCAACGCGTATGAACAAATGAACGACTACTTCCAATCGATGTCGGCTTCACTTTCACAATCATCAACGGATTGCGTCGTGGGTACTTTAGTCTTACTCACTTCCCACTTTTGTTCTCCCGCCACCATTACACCAACACAACACTAAGTCTGCCACCGCCGTCGCTGATGTTCTCGTCGTGTTCGCTCCATCGCTATAAACATACTCTCGTTTTTCCTCGTCTCTCTACACTGTACTGAGTCGAGTGCATTCACCCTAAACACAAGCTCCTCCTCATCACGATTTTCATTCACACAATTGCAAATCACAAAATATATATACGTATATTTATTGTATATATTAACAAAGGAGAAATATATGATCCAGTTTATAAACATATGTCGCACTCACTTTCATTTCGCTTTTCATCAATTATAAACAAAAATATATAGCAAATGATATTATTTGGTCGTTGTGTGAAAATATTCTCCAATTTGTCGCGAAACCATGAATTACATTAACAGACATATCTGCTACACCGCATGTAAATATAATTGTGCGAAAGTGAAAAAGAGTGACAGTTGAAACGAAGATAAATAAAAAAAAATAAATAAATAATTCAACATGAATTCCAAAGTCTAAATTCGATAACAATGACCCTACCCTACACGCGCTCGTGTGTGTTATTTATTTTGACATGCAAAAATAAATATTCGCGCGCTCTCTCTATATATACATATGAGAATAAAAATATACGTACACGCGCAAATGTGAATAGATATTTTGCTCAGTTGTATTTTATACCACACGAGAACACACATTCTAAAAATAGATAAACGTCATTTTGTGCTGCTCGACGCATATACACAAACATACACACAAGAGCCCATTGGCTCTTCGTTGCTGTGGCATAAAAATAAATCACTGCGTCTCTGTATACTGTTTCTCACTTACTCATGCACACACAATTCTCGTTTTCCTCTCCCTGTATTCCTTTATCTTGTTTCGCTATTCTTTTTTTGTTTTATATCTTTTTTCGTTGTTGTCTTTCTTACATACAAGAGTAGCAACAACTTTAATCGCGCCCTCCATCGGCTGTCATGGGGATTCGTCCACACAACAAGTATATATAATAATATAAGGAGAGAGACAGAAATACGAGAGAAAGCCGACGTGCGCGCGTGCGAGAAATACGATGAACACACGTAAGGGGAATCGAATGACCTCACACATAGACGCGCATACAACCAAACGTGGTATAGTCATGTACAAACTCAGTAGGATATATATATATATATATAAACACAACGCGTCTTAACTTTGCAAAATATATACATATACGTATTATCCAGACACGTGGTAGTTACAAACTAGTCAACGAGTGTTAGACATTTTATTGCGGCAACTCAGCAGTACATATTTGAACAAATATTTACACACGCACAACTTTTTCCTCTTTCGTTTGCTTTCTCTAGAATGTTAGTGAACTCTTTACACCTTCACCCAATTTCATACATCTTATTATATTTATATCAATATCAATTGACATAAATCATGGCTAAGTCGAGATAAAAAAAATATTTATGTTCATTTTACTTATTCCTTTTTTCAGGGGATAATGAAATGATTATTCAGTGATGTATTCAACGCACATGTGTTCGAAGCACAATAAATGCAACCTCGACCGAAAACAAGGTCAAGTAAGTTATATATATATATATATATATATGTGGCTGTCTGCGCGCTGATGTATTCAAGAGATGAGATGATTATTTATGGTTACGGCGATACGACACATGTCCAAGGTTAAACGCCATGAATAATCGCGGTGAACGAAAAAGAATTCCAGTTACAACAATTAATTGGTAAAATAAAATTTTTCATATTTTTTTATTTATGAATTTAAAAATTATAAAAATATTTCAATTTTTCATTACACAAAACATAGATGTATGTGTTAATTTTTCATTTTTATTTTGCAATCGGAAAAAGAGGCGAGAAAGAAAGAGACGAATCGATACATTTTTAATCCAAGGGTTTGATAAAGCAGACAACGAGTGAGTCTCTCCTTCTGGCGCACGAGATCAACAAGTCAATGGGTCGAGAGACGCGACTGAATAGCGAACGAGATCTATTTGCATATCTCCACGTCCATAAACGGCGCTTTCGCTATCTCCCTCTCCCTCCACTCAATATACACTCTATACCACCGTCCAATCTTCATTCCGTCATTTTCTCCTTCTCCTCTTCTATCTCGCGTTCTCAATCATTTACTTGCTCACTCGTTGTTACCACTGTACATTCTCCCGCGAGGCATTTGCGTATTTGTACTTGTTCCCGCGCATCATTACTCTGTCCGTTATTTCTTCTTTCATCAACCGCCTCTGTCATACACTCCAACACTACATACTCATTATACCAATAACTTGTACACACATTTGTATGATTGTGTAATTAAATAATATTCTTCAATCAATAAATTATATTTCATTAACTCAATTCAATTCATGTTGTTTTTTCTCTATTGAAAAAAAATGTTTACATTTAATATTGAGTATAGATCTAATCATTTTTTTTTTTTTCGTTTTTTCATCGATATAATTTTTTATTTATATCACTATTGCTCAATTTCACGAGGAAGTTATTGCTAATATATATTATTTATATATATATAGAGGAAGATTATGGTGGAATGGATTCACTTGGCTTGAATTATATTGCACTGGAAGTTACGCTTGATTCAATGTGCGATCGGACGGTTTTATGTAACGAGCACACAATAGATGAGAAAAAGTGAGAGGCGTTGGCACAACGTTGGTGGTGAAGGCAAAGGTAGACAAGGTATATGGGAAAGAGTGGTGAGTAGGTATATTATATACGGTATAATATATATGTATATAGGTATATAGCGAAGGGTCGGAAACAAGAGAACGCGACGGCGCTCAGTAAGGGGGCACGAAAAAAAAAAAAAAAAAAAAAAAAAAAAAAAAAAAAAAAAAAAAAAACCAATCGACGAAGGTCAGAATGTAGTGTGGAGAGAGATGGGACGATAGTAAAAGGTATGTGTGTTAAATAAAAAAAAAAGATAAAGTGGGTATACAATGTATATATCAACAAAACACCAGACTCAATCACGCACAAAACAGACCAATGTCGATAGCAGTAGTATTTCACTGATCCCCAATCGAGTGCAGTTATTCATGTATTTAATTTTACTTTTTATTCATTCGAGCTCGAGTGTTTCGCAATAAACACAATGACGATTAAATTTACTCCTGTATTGTTTCATATTAAATATAAAATTGAATGAGCATCAGATATTAAATAATATAATTTTTGATTGAAGATAGCATTTCGCCGCGGATTTGTGATCAATTTGTCATTTTGTTCATTTATGGATACATATACATGGAGCAGTAGAGTATGGAACAATTTGAACAACGCGAGTGAGAGAAATGAAATGAAAATGGGATAATTCATCTGGGACAGTGGAGGATTGAATATGATGTCGCGAACAGCAGGGGGAGAATAATTTAAATTCAATGTGCCGTGCCCGCGAATAGTAGGCTTTAGCGACGCGACATTGCAGCTGTAGTATTGCTGATATGATGATGGTTGTGATATTGCACCGTTTGTATGTGTATTTGTGACTATATATGGGTGTATTTGTCATCTATATACAGCATATGGTACGGTGGATGGTGACAGTGGCACATACGAGATATAGAGAGAGTGCCAACCAACTGTGTTCACTCACGAGATCTATATACGCCACGCATGGCACGCTCTTTGCCTGTACAGATCTATCATTTATTCATTCAAAGTGAGTGAGAACGAGTGGTGATATTTTGCGCCCGAGCACATATATATCCACATACCTACCGATTAATGTACAAAGATTGCTCGTATGTGTCATTCGCTCTTCGCTGCACCGCACATAGCGAAAATAAAATTTGTGTCCTCGTTTACTTTGTCATTTTTCGTTCCATTTTCATTTTTTTTCTCTTCTATTTTCTCTCTGAATTGACGCTTGAATTTTTAAATATCGTTTTCTATTACCTCTCGGTAGGTGACTGGGGAAAACGAATAATATTCAACGGTGATTCTGTTCAGTCATATGCAGTTGGTTGAGTATTGACAACAAAACAAAACAAAACAAAAATAATAAAATAAAAATGAAAATAACAATAAATGGACATATGTAAAAGATAAAAAAAAAAAAATATTAATTGATTTGTGTATGTTATTGATACAAATGAATATTGAATTTTTATTTTGTACATAATCGTTTTTGTTTGTATTGACAATGCATTTACTCACAGTTTACGTGATTTGTACGTTATCAATTTCAACAGTTTCCGTCACTATATAGAGATACCGTCCCCGTTTCATTCTCACCAAATCAATAAACACATAATATTTTTTTTTCCATTTTGCTCATCTTTTTTTTTCTGCCCCCTTTTCGTTTCATGTCCTTTTATCCTCTATCTTTCTCACTTTCATTTCCTCTTTCTCTCCATTACCTCGCGTCGTGCACTACACAAGCATACACTATATACAAGTATATACATATATATATATATTGATTCTTTCTATCCGTTGGCGCTCGTGCCTTTCTCAAGAGTTACATGACACCACCTTAGTGAATGTCCGATAAAGTCTTTCTCACCCGCACGTATATATTTATTCTTGCGCCCACGCGTGTATCGCATTCATATATATATATATATATATATGCAAATGTGTACATTAAATCGACCAACGAGTGCAAGGAACAAAGAGAATGAAAATATTACTATCAAATTATCAGCAAACATCCCACAGTGTTATATGAAAAAAAAAAAAAAAAAAAAACAGAAAAGAATCATTATCTCCAATTTAGAAATTATTCGAAAAAATTATATTATATTGAACAATATATTTTTAATGTACTTTTGTCTTACAGTGACTGAATGCATAAGTGTGTATAAATAATCTGGTTATTCAACTTTTAGTATAATAGGAAAAAATCACTAAAATATATCATCTAATAGCATCAATGCCAGATATTTTTTGATCACGCACAAAATATGTACGCCCTGTATCTCTAAATTCTTTATTATCATTCAGTCTCAGACTCTTTTCTTCTCTTATCTCAACCTTGCTTTTCTCCTCTTTCAATAACTTTATATAGTATATATAAAATATATGCAGAAATAACTCGTCCGTACTATGCAATTTTATTTCTTATTTTCTTTTTTTTTTCCTCGTGGCGTATTTTTTTTTTTTTTTTTTTTTCATCTCTTTATTTTCCGACTAAAAGATGAATACATATATTATATACAGAGATATTTTGAAGTTCTTTTCCCGTCTTCTTTATCTTCTCCGTCTTCGTTTCAGTTTTTTATTATATACACCTTTAGAAAATACAAAATAGACAGAGGCGAATTATTGATGCTACGAACATGCTTTTAGAAGAGAACGCGCCATCGAACAAATAATGGTAAATAGAAAAAAAAAAAAAAAAAAGGGAAATAAAGAAGTGATAAAAAATAAAAATGCGCATTTATATAGAAACTTTTGTAGACAATTTATACCATTATACTCGTGAGTATAAAGCATTTATTTCAAAATATATTTTCGTATTCCGCGCAATTATTCCAATTGAAACCAAAATAAAATGCATATATGTAATATTGATAGAAGAAAAAAAATTGATAAGAGTGAAATATATAATTGGCGTTAAAACAATGGATAGAAAGAAAGAAATAATCAATCCGGGCATTAATGATTGTATAACACGCGAAATACATATATAGACAGAGAGAGAAATGCGAAAAGAACAAAAAAAAAAAAAAGGTGCATATATAGGTATATAGACATATATATTTGTACGATTAAAAATTGCTCGCATGCGAATAAAATATTTCTCTCCGTCACTCTATACCCTCGCGGTCGTTTTCTGGTGAATGCAACACCCGACCGCAAAAGTATCCTCCTACATTCACGATTATTTTTACTCGGATCGTTGCACCCTACTTACTATATATGTATAGAAGAATCCCTTGACTTAACATGACTGTGCGATTTCCAGAAATTTCATGTTCTGTCTTATTTACATATTTTTAACGCCTATATACCATATAGGCGTTATATATTCACTTGAGTTTTATATTTATATTTATATCGGACCTGTAGCACCTTGTTCATTATTTAAAAATAGGTCATGAATATATTATACATAAAATTATAGCGACTTCTCAAAATTATTGTACCAATGAATATAAACACGCTGTTAATTAAATTTGTATTAAAATTAATGACAATATAAATATGTATATAGACATTTTGCGAAATGTCATTAATTTCAATAAAAATTGTTATATAAAAAAAAATGTGGACAGCAAATATTGTGATATTAAATTATGTAGTTTCTACTTTAATATTTTTTTTTTGTAGTAACATTCGTTACATACCATCACGTATCGTAAATTAAAATTCATGCACGTGTGCGTATATATATATATATATATATATATATAT
>CAJUYH010000110.1:38257-88877 GCA_910591685.1 Galerucella tenella | reverse complement strand
ATAATTTTCTATAATTTTCTATAATTTTCTATAATTTTCTATAATTTCATATTAACAAATAAAGTTAGGTTAAATATTTTTACCGAATTTTTTGTTTTCAGGTGGATGCTGTGGATCAACAAAACGGGTAACCACCGTCGGAGGATGGTCCTGGGCATGGTGGCTCGTCACAGACGTGCAACGTCTTAACTTGGAAGTTATGACCCTAAATCCACACTGTGTGAGTGTCGAAACATCCCAAGGTGTTCCACTATCCGTTTCTGGTGTTGCTCAATGCAAAATTATGAAAGCTGATGAATTACTGCATACTGCCTCCGAACAGTTTTTAGGAAAATCTGTTAAGGAAATAAAGATGACAATTCTACAAACATTGGAGGGTCATCTCAGAGCTATACTGGGTGAGTGTGATAGTATTATCTAAGTTTTGTTCGGTTTATTGTTCACTACATTTTAGAAGAGTGATGATAAAATTATACAATTTGCATAATTGTTGATGATAATTAATTGGTTGGCTCCATCTGGCGATAGAACTGTTATAGGTATCGTTCGCGCAAGTGCTGAATTTCTTTCGCATTCCAACGGATTGTGTATCGTGCTTGGTATGGTACAAAAACTGTAGTAACTGGAATAGGGTGATAATAGACGATTCCTTGCTTAGCCCTTAAATTGGAATAGACATATCGTCAAACTATTGATGTATTAGTTCAAGAACCATTCGAGTTTGCGCACCACACAGTATTCGAGACGTTCTTGATAACGGTTGCTGGAACGCTACCGAAACGTTCGGGCACGTCTACTCTAAAGGTGGATTCATGCAAGAGAAAATTAAAATTAAGATTAATTTAAAACTAAAAAACTAAGAAGATAAAACGATGTTATTTTACAATTTAAATCTCAATGTCTTAGTTTCTTGCATGAGCATGTGCGTGTAATGTATATGTTCATGCTAGAACCTAAGAAATTAAGATTTAAATTAAAAATAACATAATTTTATCTTCTTAGTTTTAGTTTTAAATTAATTTAAGTTTTAATTTTTTCTTGCATGAATCCACCTTAAATCTTAACGCAGCCCTTCCAGTCCTGGCGGCAGATTGCAGAGGACGGTCACTTTATTTCAGAAGGTAAAAGTCCACTGGTTTTTTATACTTTCAATAAATGCATATAGAAAGAAACTTATTCCTATCGAAACCTATAATTATCGCGTGAGTGATAGATGAGAGTTTTAGATAATGGAGAACCATGTGAGATATTTATTAAATTCTTGCCCTCTGTAGGACACAAGGCTCAAGAAATGTTTAATGCCATTACTATAAAGCTGGAAAAGTTAAAAATTAATCTCTTAAGATTGCTGCGGTCAGTCTTATGATAATGTCTCAAATTCAAGAACAAGCACAATTTGTTAAAGCTTGTTTCTTGTTCATTGAATTTGGTGGGAGCCTCGGCCGCTGAGTCTTGTACAGAAGCCTACCACTTTTTTATGTTGCTAGAGGAGGTACCTATATACTTTCTTCGTGAAGTCAACTGAACGTTGTAAAAAACTAACGAATGAGATAGGAAGAGAAAAAACACTCAAGAGAGTGAACCTCTCTCGTTGGTCGGCTGGAGCAGATGCCTGTAAAAGTCTAAGAGAATAATGGGATGAAGTAATTACAGTTTTAAAAATAATTGAAAATGACACTACAGAGAAACTGACCGATGAAACAACGAATGAAGAACATGAAATACCCTCCGGTTCCAGAGATTAATTCAGAGTCAACACCTTTTAGGTCATCCTTGATAGACTAAAAGACATGATGCTTACTTAAACTTTGAAGAAAAACTTTCATTTTTAACAAAAATGACTGAACTTTCAACACAAAGAGTTACAGAAAAAGCCCAGTCTCTCGTGAAATATTTTAGAGGATGATTTGATTCAAGAAAGTGTGCACAACTACAAATACAAAATTATTATTTTAAAAAGGTATGTACATGGGGCGGCGGAAATAAAGTGGCCTACACTCATAAAAAATATAAATCCGGCACTGAGCCCTTCATTTAAAATTACTGCACGGGATATTCTAAAGTCAGCCTCGTATTTTATACATCGCGCAAATAATATGCGTGTTTATGTTTTCGTTCCAATCCAATGACTTTTGCAAATTATGATTATGCAAGTTTAAAACTTCGGTCAAGTTCACAATAAATATTTAGCAATGTAAAAATTGCAAGTTCAATAATATTAATGGCGAAGGCTACAATAATATCCGTATTTTTTGTGTTTATATGATGATGGAAGGAATGTGTTTTTAAAAAGATCAGAGGTTATCGAAGATTTCATGTTTAGGTGGGCAATAATTAAATTATATTTGATAATCCAATTCCGTATCTTCTTCGTATACGATATAATTGCAGAGTATTTGAATGGGTGGAGCTATTAAGGACAGGTCCGGCTTAACTTTATTGTATAAAAAATGAGTAATTCGATTTTTTCAGTAAGTACTCAATTAACCTGAGGTAAATAATGACGACATACAAAATTTTTATTTCTATCACAAAAACTACTTGCACCAAGCTTTCAAAGACTAAAAAGTTAGCCGATATTATCTATTAATAACGAAAATAATATAAATAAAACTAACTATTTCTAATTATTAAAATGTTAAAAATATATTGATAATTAGACTTCGTTTTACATAAGAAGAAGCCACGTGAAATTGAAGTCGTATGCATGCGCGAGCTTGTTGTCAAAACAAAACTTCTAATCAGTGTAACGTTGTCACAATTTGTAGGTTAACACAAAATTAGAATATGTCAGCCTTGACTGTGAATAATTTTTCCTTTAACACCAACACGTTGATAAGGATGCAATAAGCTAGCAAAACGTCGTAAAATATTCGAAAATCAAAAATATACAGTAAAAGTTTGCTTCAAACATAAATGTCATTTGTTTCAACTAAGCGAAATGATGCGTACATGAACGTCACGATCATGCGCATAACAAAATATCTGTTCCAACAAGTTCCGACAATTCCACGGACTGATAAAAATGCGTTCCAACAAAAACTGGACACGTTCATGAACGTGTCGGCGAACGATCATTTACATCAGAGATCTGGATGTAGAACCGTTCGTCCAAACTGTCAGTTGATGTTTTAGGGCAAGTAATATCAAACAGTATCAAACTCCTAAACTCGGTTTAATGATGACTGATGTGTAGACTGATATAATTGTTGATAATAAATACATCAATCAGCCACAGTCTAAACATCAGTTATCATTAAACCGAGTTAAAGTGTTTGATACAACTCGCCCTAAAGGTTAGGTAATGGTAAATAAACATAAATCATACATAAATAAAACGTGAACTTATAGGGTTGTAATAAAGTTCCTGAAAGTGGTAAAAGTTTAAATATAGTCATAGAATCGTTCCAACAATGCATAGATTATGATGTTCATGGATTAATTCACGTACAGGTTCTCGAACGTTTGATTCGTACATAAATAAGTTCACGAACGTTCACGTACTGATCAGAATGGTTACAGAGTGGTTATACCCCCACCAAAGAAATTTTAAAGGTTGTTATCGTTCATGATCTCTCGCGAAAATCAACCGGTTAACCGGATAGAATTAACTTCACAACAATAATAAATAAACATAACCTCAATAAAAAGTGACGAGTTACAAAGTTTCTTATGGTTTCATTGTTCCTATTGTTCGAGAAATGTTTTTTTTAGTTTTAACTATAATTGACGATTTTTTTGGTACTAGCCTTCTCGTAGTTATGTCATCACAAGTAACGTTGCATAGTTCAGTTAGGCTACGAGTTTCGGATGATTATTTTCACCCTAGTGTGACTCATATGGATTGTTTAAACAAATATAATGAAACGGTTATTTTTTCAGCTTTTTAGAATGTAGTAAATAAACACTTTTTCGCAGTTACTAGCTCAGTGGATATTATACATAAAATAATGATTTATCTTTGATATTATACTGAAATTTCAATCAAATTTCTAATTTTCAAATGTTACTCCTGTCAATTAAATTTCTATAACCGCCAGTAACCTTACTCCTAGGTGCGGGAACTGAAAGAGATCCCGTTTTATAACTTATTGCGTCAAAATTACGTCCTTAACATACTCACATACTCCCCTATTACCGTTCTATCGCATAAATGCAGTGGGTACTGAATAACAGTTCCCGTTATATCAACGGGTTCTCGCGAAAAAATACCAATCATTTGTAAGGCCAATGGCATGAGACGGTCGTTACGAGGCGATAAAGATAATCAAGACCGATTTTGGTTTCTGCGCAAGTCAGTTGGCAAACTTCACGTGGCTTCTTATCTTATCAACGTCGAAATGACAGAAGTAACATTTGATGTGATGCCGACAGTCGAACGAAAGTTGACTTTACGAACACGTCCGCGTTAGCGCTATGTAATATAATTCTCAAATCAGGAATGAAAGGATTTCATCCATGAAAATGTAATGTAGTGGTACTTATGCAATTTTAGTCTTTAGTCCTTTTTATCAGTACCACCACCGTACACTAACTACCTTAGTGCACGGTGGTACCACATACAAGTAATCTAATTACTTCGTGGTTTGTCTAGGTGTTTATTTAATTCTTTTGTTAAACATGTTTTAAATTAGTGTATTTTTAAACTACTACCACAAGAATACTACCGATAAATGGCGTTGAACAATGTTTTTAAACAAATAATGAATCAAGACTAATCTTTATTGCTATTATAAAACATCAAAATTTGTAAATTAAATTAAATTGAAATGTGTACTGATGAAATTACATCCAATTGTCGCAGTTGATGTTGTAACTGAAATATAAAATGCCTCGAGGTTATGACGCACATAAAAACTACTGAAATTGAGTAAACGTTTTATACGTCTACATATTTACGCATAAAATATACTAAAAAACTAGGAAGTAACTGATGAACTGTATTCTATTGCAATATATTTTGCTGATACAATAACTCGACGGTATCGTTACTTGACTACAAAATATTGTCCTTAACGATTATGGTGTAGTTAGAGGTTAAGCGTCATTATCTTTGCAAATGTGCACCTAAGATGATAAAAAATATTTTAGTTTAAAACTGAAGGCAATTAACCTTACCCGCTAAAATAAATAGATAACGTATTTAAAAGCAGAATGAATTTAAATTATATTAACGGCAATTAGATATTAATGTGGTTGAAGAATTTCATGGACAATGTTGTAAAATTCGTTTTGGTTTGGATATCCTACTATAAATATACACTTTGTCTACTTAAGTTTGCACCATATGGGAAACTTTCTCATTGTTAACATTACAAAAAAAAGTTCTGCATGTCTTTTTTGGCATTAGGAGTGGATCCATGCAGCCAGGAACACTAATTCTGCATGTTCTAAAATCTGTAAAACAATCAGTTATCAATTTCTTTCAGTATTATATGAGGCTTGTCAAAAAATATGAATTTCACTCAAGAGTAAAGAAAGACCTTTAAATTTAACAATACCGAAAAATGTGTTTAAAAAAAGTTTAACAAAGCGGGAAACTACTTTTTCGTATAATACTGAAAAAAATGGATATCTGATGATTGTATTGTAGATTTTATTACATGCAGAACATTTTATAAAAAATTAGTTTTTTTCCCCAAACTTGATAATAAAAAAATTTACTGTCGTTTTTGCGACTCCAATTAATGTTTTGAATGGAAATTTCATTCGCCCTTTCATTGCCCTTATGACCCTCGTGCCTTTGTACCCAAACTACCCTGACCATCTGATCTGATTGTTGGGAGGTTTGGGGCAACATCACCTAGGCATCATTAGACTCTCTTGTGCATCTACCTGGAACTCCCTCTCAGCACTCCAACCAGCCTTTACAAAAACATAGTTAATAATGTCTCTCTGCATGGCTGGTGTTGCCAATACTCGCTTAACAAAGAAATAAAAATAAATGATATAGCCGAGCAAAAAGAGGATATGCTCTACCGTCTCATCTTCCTATTCAGAGCCTTGATATAAGAATAAGGATACTATTACTCTACGAAGATGTTTGTTTAGTTGACAATGCTCGGTCAGAATCCCTATTGTAAAACATAGGCTTCGCCGTATCATCGTCAAGAAAACTTTTGCTGCTGCTCTGTCAGAATGGTACAGTAATGGGCTTATTTACTTTTTTTTTATTTTACCATTAGGAAGAGCATATAATTTTGAGGCTTTGTGCAAAAAATTAGACGTCAGCGTGCACAGAATCAGCCGCTTTGTTACTTTTAGATCTACCATGGCCTTTGGTCCCCAACATTTTTGTTCGTCATCTTAACCAAGGCATAGTGATATTTTAGTAGGTACTGACCCCAATATGATATACGTGGTCTTTTCAGGGCTATTACTGCTTGTCTGCTACCTACCTGTATAGAAATTTTTTCCCGAGATATTTCAACCGGAAATCTGTTTTGCAGCAATGTAGATGCCATTCAGTCAAGGCTTAACTACTTTGCCTATTGGCTCATAGTCCATTTTATGTTTAAAGAATTGGACTATACCTCGTTCAGTTTTTGAGCCGTCGTCAGTGTATAGGTTTATAGTTGCAATGGTCTTGAAGTACACTTAAGGCACCAGTGCATTGATGTAATATAACAACTCATTAAATATCTTGACCTATACTACTACTACTACTAAATGTGCAGGCGAGCCTTGTCCTGGACAACTCAAGCCAAGGTTCCTGCACTGAGGCCACTGGCGGGCCCATTGGTCCATTCCTATTCCTGCTACCTAGCCAAGCCCTTCAATAAAGGCCACAACCTTTTTCAATGGATGTCTGCTTGTGTCTCCAGGGGCCATAACAGGGACTCCGAACATTCGCCAGCGTAGTACAGCCCAGTGTGGACACTCTAAGAGAACATGGACTGACGTTTCGTCAGTCATGCCGCAACCCCTACATAGGGAACTTTCCTCTAGTCCTAAGTTGTGGAGGTGTTTCCTCATACAGCAGTGCCCTGTTGGGAGTCCTGCTATCTTCCTTAGCCTACTCCTTAGTAGTTCAGTAGCTGCCCTGGCGTGTCCATCAGTCCATCCCTTCAGTAGAAGTTTGGATTGTCTAGGACCCTGCAGAGCATTCCAATGAGCGAGGTGCTGATTTCTCAGCCACTTCTTCGTCTCCTTGCGTATTTTTTGTTTTGTTAGGCCCAGGGTCGGGCCCGGGCCGCAGAAAGGAGCTGCCGCCCCTTCCGCAGCCAGTGCATCCGCCATCATCTTGACCTATAGTAATATTCAATATTGAAAAAAAGATAACCCGAAGGTCAACAAAGGTTTGTATAGTTTTTAAAAAGGTGACCTCAATAATTTCAACTATGTGTGCTACTAATATTTATAAATTATTCATCTTATGTACTTTGAACTAATAATTAAGATTACTGTTCTAATTTTTATACTTTGTTTCTAATAAATTATGCCACAAAAAAATTTATAAAATTATTAATTTAAAATTTATTTTATGAGTGTCACATGGACATTTTAAACATATTTAATTACAGCTTCCTGTAAAACTTTTGCATTTATAAATCGTATTACCGATAGATTTCGATGATAATCGGCCTGATTCTATGAGGGAATGGTTTCAACTTAACCACTCAGCTGAGTGGTTAAAAGCAAGGTCAGTGATTAAGGTAACCACTTTATCGGATTTCGGATTCTATAACACCAAAGTGTTTAACTTTTTAACCATTCTAACCTCCAAAATGTGGTTAGTCTTAACCACCAGGTTTCTCTTCTAGTTGTGCTATAATCACTCTTGCTTGTCATTGTCAAAGTGATTATAGTGAGTGAGAAGCAGTGAAAAGTATATGATGACTACGATGATGATGATTATGACAACGACCTAGGAAACAATGACCCCCAACGTTGCTAGTAAGCTTTTTGAAATGTTTTTTGGAATTAAAAAAATTGCTGAATTTTAAGATCGTGACATACTGTCTGCCGGAAGAAACACAAGGGAAAAACGGATCGCACACCATTTTTAAGTTACTGTTTGTTATTGTGTTGTGAATATTATCATTAAAAACTATTAATATTGATTGAGAGCACTACTTTATTGAGCAAACAACAATTTGAAGTCTGAGAATATGTGCCCGCATAACATACCCCCGTCGAATTTGCAATTTGACGTTAATGTATTTCGGCGCAAGTTCTGTCAAAAACGCCAGAATCGGCTAAATTCGCATGATACATTCAAACTACTTTAATCACGGTGATTAAGCGTACGAAGTTTAATAACCGTGGTAGATTTTGGTTTTATAGAATCCGAAACATGCATGACGTGACTAAACGAGTGACTAAAATTTTATCCCCATCAACCACGTTATTACGTTAATCACTCTTTTAACCACTTTCTTATAGAATCAGGCCAAATATATTTAATACTATTATAAAAGTGCGTCCACACTATGCAGCAATTTACCTATGGCAATCCCAATCGACAAAAACCAGTGACTGTATAAACGTCTAAATATGTTTTGGCATTAATTCAGTTTAGTCGCACAATGTTCAAAAAACAGGATGATCCCGGTATAGATTTATCGAATTAATAACTTCCTCGTTCTTCCACTCCCTTTGAACAGACGTGCTAACTGGTAGACAGTCTGAATACCAACTAAAGCCATCTCAATCTATTCTCATTGGCTTCCTTTGAAGAAGATCGACACTTCAGCGATTTTCATTGGCACACGGCTGGCTTATTCTTCACCGAATCGGCTTTGCCAATTGGGAAACAAAATTCAGTTTACCATCTTAAGTTCAATAAACAATGATGAATTAATTTAACATAAAAATGTTTTTTTATCAATCTATATTTATAGGCGTTAAAAATCAAAACCAATTTATACAATTTGCAAAATTAGTTATCGACGCAAGCATGGTTACTATCATCCGCTAAATTATTTCAATTAGATTGTTGTTTGTCCATTTATCACCACGATTATCTCGTTGAATGTACAAAACAAAATTTTTTAACGATTACATCACTTTTAGCTCATCCATTATAAAAACCGTTTTCCTCGTGACAAAGTGGTGATACAGAGACGTTCCTTTGTATTATGTCATTCTTCTGCTGCTGTCAATCCACTGTCGATCACTATGTTTTGCTGCTTTAAGCTTAATAAATATTGAAATTTATAGGCCGCATGTTATTAAAAAATATGTATATATTAAATATCAAATGCAAACTAAAGGTTGTTTCAGTTTAATATTAATAAAATTTTATATGCCGGCAAAAGTGCCGCGTAAAAAATTGATCCATCAGAAAAAATGTTGACATTTCTCAGCTGGTTTCTGCAATTTTATTCCGCTCATGTAATTTTTTTTATCTACGTGCGTTTTTGCGTGCGTGCGTTTTTGAAAACATTACCGCACTAGTGCGATAATAAGAATCAAGAAAAATATCAATAGGTACCAGAATTAAATATTTAAAATAGCACTGGAAGCTGCATTTTCAATATCCGAAGGGAGATTGTCTTCGCTTGAACTTATTTTCAAAGATTTTTGTTCATTCAACTTTGACAATTTGGTGACATAACTAATTTATATTATTTCCACAGCTTTGTTTGTCTTTATTGCTATGGATTGGTCACAAAATATGATCTATTATGTTTGCAGTCAATATTATTAACAATACGTTTGATTGAAATAATTTTTCCAATAAAATTTTATGATATACTGTTAATAATACGAATGAACAGTTGTAGATAAAATTGTGTACGTAACACGCGGGATAGGAATTATTAACGCACTTATGTGAATACATGACTCGGCCTACAGCCTAGTAGTGCAAACATCACATGCGTGCGTTAATAATGTCCATATCCCACTAATTACGTAAATAACTATTATTTTTGCGGCATTGAATTATTGTAAAACCGTTCCTATTTGAGCAAATATGTCAGCCGCTGCAAGGAGCTTGTAGCTATATCAATTAATTATTTTTAACAAGAATGTAATAACAATGGTCCATTGTTACCTTTAACTTCTGAAAGAAATGTAAGTTAGAAATTATATCTTAACATTATGTATGTATATTTTTTAACGTGAAGCAGCAGCACTTGAATGTAGTAACTGGGAATAATATTTCGCTAGCCGTGAAGCGACATCAAAGTTTCTTTGCAAACAATATCTAAAACCATTGCTATACAATTCTAAAACTAACCTATAATCAAACAAAAAGGAGAATATTTGATAAACTTTATTTGACATTCACTAGATACTCATACCATTATAAGTGCTTGGCAACATAGTCCAGTTGTGATATAAATAACAGAAAGGTATCGTGAAAATGTCCTTTTTATGATTTATGTTCTATTTGACCTTAATCGGTTATATCTATAAATAATTTTTCAAGTCCGGAAACTATTTAAAAATATCTACGTTGGGTAACATTGTTGAAAATTACCTAATGTCAGTTAAAATTGACCTTAAACGCATGTATAAGGTTAAGTTTAATAAGGGTCGAGGTAATAATAATACACATATACACAAGTTATTTTACAGTTCACACGAACTACATCAATAGGAGAAATATTAACAAAGGTGGCAGATTTGAATAGATCGGACCAAAGCAGTGAAATATTGAGTAGTCAAATTCCACATGCGTGTATTGGTTAGGCAATTTATTTAAGTATATTCTAAAAGTGCGGTTCGCATATCCTTAAATTTGAAAATATCTTGAATTCGAACAAGTAAAATTCAGATCACATGACCTAATATGGCCGTCCAGGGCAAACAGCTGGTCAGTCTTGATGAATCATTTAGTAGTAAAATGCCAGATCTTCTAGATAGAACTGAGGTCAGAATTCACTTAAAAACTGAGCTATCTGAACCTGGAGTCCGACTTGATAGCACAATAAATAAAACCGGCCAATGGGAGTCGAACTCGCGCACCATGGGCTCCGTACCATTATCTACAAATAAAACATATATACATACATACAAGTGAAGCTAATATAGTTCATTTAGCTGATTGACTTTACTTTTGTGATTCATATTCATAGATTCGGTTGGTATATAACAAATAAAAAAAACCATGAGGTCACAGGGAGATTTGAACTCGCGATTACGACAGGTATCTGTTGCCGTCTCAATATCGAACAAAAATGAACAAAAAAATTGATTTTTAAATATTTTATTCTGTTTTTAGTATTTGCTGTTATGGCGGAAACAGAAATAGGTACATCATCTGGTGAAAATTTCAACAGTCTAACTATTACGGTTCATGAGATACAGCCTGGTGACAGACGGACCGACAGCGAAATCTTAGTAATAGGGTCCGTTTTTCACCCCCTGGGTACGCAACCCTAAAAAACAAATACAATATTATACTAAAAATGATTTGAATAATATTACAACAATTGGTTAATAGACCTTTTATATTTTTCATAATCAATAATGTAATATTTTTTCTACTGCAACAAAATAAAAATTACTTCATTTATTGAATCTCGACCCGCTCAGCCATTTCTTGAAGTTTGGGAGCTGGAAATAGTCGCTGGTGGTGAAATCTTGGTAATATACTGGATGAGGTAACAGTTCGTAGCTCAATTTATGTTAAGGGGCATCTACCAAATTCGACCTTGCACAATTATGCTTTGTATATTTTTTTGTTTCCCTACGTCCTCACGTTTAAGTTAACATAACGAAAATTTTATTAGAAATATGAAAGCTCCGCAACATGTAGGTAGCCAAGCGGTCCAAGCGGGTTTTGGTTCACGTACTACTCTATAAGCTTCGTCAGTACTGAGCTGGGAGACCGCCGAGACCGGCGAGCGTTGTATCAACAATGGAACGGCACGCGACTACCGAAGCAGAGAGACAATGTCAGTCATAGAAGGATAGAGAAGCGAGAGATGGATTTTTATCCGATATTTTAGTGGTAGCAACCGAATTTCAATAAGGAATTGTACGGTCATAAGTAATTTGAGGATTCTGAGATTTTTATATAGTATTCATAAAGCTTCAAATTAGACTTCTTATCAATTAGTTTTTCCATTTAATCCATATTTAATTCTTTACAAGGGCTCAAACTTTGCTTAATATGTGTAATTACCTCATGATTCGTATTTTTTTCAACAAAATTTGGTTAGCATTTCAAAGTTTTTATTCGATGAGAACTCTAAGTTCAACATTAATCTACATGATATATCTTTTTCTTAATTTTCAATACATCCATTACCTCAAAATTCTTTGCCAAAAATACTTCGATATTTTGTCAAATCGCTGCTGATAGATTCCCCTTAACCAAACGGCGCAACAACTCGTTTGGTTTCCGGCTGAGCATCGTCAAACACGAACAATTACCTCTTCATGTCCAAATATTCATTTAAATTTAACGTACCTGCTCAACAGAAGTCAACAGCCCCAGCAATCTCAAGCGCTTTCATTATCAGATACTCCAACATCATTTTATGGCACGATGGGGGTAGCAAATGCATGATATCGTTCGAAAACCTACGCTACATAGCGAGTGCTTGGCCGTTATCCTGCTATCTTTGTAATTGTATTTTTCGATACAGTAAAAATATAGAATAATCAACTTAAATATAGATTGCAAGAACAATTAGCTTTTCAGGCAAAACGATGGAGGAATTAATGCAGTTAATGGCTTATTTGGTCAGATAAATTGGTGTGAAAGTTGACAGGTGCATAATTCAAGTTCTCACGAATTCATGAAATTTTCCGATATTCGTGACGAATTTATGCTAATTTGACAGTTAGTTAGCATTTTAATATTTAGGTTATGATACACCCATTGTAATTAATTTAGAAATTTGCCGTGTATATAATCTTTAGCAGTTTTTTTACGTTTACTTTTGTTACATTTTTTTGTATGTAGATACGATGTGCCAAAAAATTTTAATAGGTAGTCAAAAAACATTTTAAAAAAGTGGTTTATTAGGCCTATTATCCGATACCTCTTCATTGGCGAGGTTTTTACGGAACTCAATAAAAAAATGTGCACTTTAAGGATGTCGTCCCTCCAATCCTTTATCTATGGCAACTGGCCACTGGCCTCTGGCGTGCTAACTATCGTATTTTTGGCCAATTTACGTTTACATATGAAATCTTTCATTACCAATTTCTCTTCTAACAATGTGAACCAGTTCACACAAAAAAAACTTTTTTCTGCATTCATGCAAAAAACAACACTTTTGTGAAACACATTTAATGGAAAAAGTGGTTCTTTTTTTGCACTAGTGCAACAAAATTTTTGTTGCACTCATCTGTCATTCTTGTCAGTTTTGTGATGATTTATGACAAACATAAACATTTAAATAAAATAAAAATCCAGAGCAAGTGTCTGATCCTGCTCTAATACAGCGATAATACTATATGTATATATTACTACTAAGTCTCAACGAGTTACAATTATTGCAAAAATCTTTGATTATTTATAATTTAAATGGTCAAAGCGGAAACCAGCTATGATTAAGTACTGACAAGGTGGAGGCCATAAAGATACAAAAAAAAGAAGAACGGTTAAAATACATTCTGAGTTCTGACATGGTAAATGATATTTATTGAATATCGCAGAGTAATATTATAAAGTAACATCTTTTAAGTTGTATTGAATATTATATTAATAATTACCAAGAAAATGAGTAATAGCGATGAAGAAGAATTTATTGGGACCCCATCAGAAATAAGTGAAATTGCAAATGAAGCATCATTAAAAATAAATTTAGAAAGCAATATAAGATATTTTATAATCGGTTTAAGGAATGGTGCTTTCATAAAAATGTAAGAAATTATATCTAATTTTCCAGTTTTTGCATGAATGTAGAAAAAATATCGTGCAAAACGTGCGTTTTTGCACTTGTTGCATAAATAACTATTTTCTACAACTGCTATGAAAAGTGACGTATTTCTCATAGCTTACTTAATTTCAAAACCTGCAAATACTGTTCATACTGTGAGAAATATTATTTCTCACGGCACTTTGCCCACGCCACATACATTAATATGGAGAATCAAATAAAATCGACAAAAACTTAGTATGCTACTGTCACCTTCAAATACCTACTTAGTTGTCACAAAACTGTCAGATTATATTGGAAGTTTTTAAATTCGAAAATGTAGTTTCTAATAACAGAGAATTTAATGAAAAGAAATGACGTTCCGGGTTTGACCATACAAAATTGAACACATTTCACCATGAACTATAATTTTGAATAAAATTATTAACAGTTTATAGATGGGATACTTTGGTGTTATTTTTGCTTTGCTAACCATAAAAATAAATATTAAGTTACTTTACTTGTATTCTTTAAATTTGTGCAGTTGTAGAAAAAGTGTAGTGTGCAACATGTGGGTGAAGTACTTTTCTCACTTGTTGCACAATATACTATTTCTCACTCGGGAAAAAAGTTGAACTTTCCCCACTTATTGCACAATATACTATTATCTACGACCACCTTAAAAATTAGGCATTTACGATCCAAAAAAAAATTGTGAAATCACACAGTATACATTCGTTCAAAAGCGTGCGTAAATGACCAATGCTTTTTAAAGGGGGTTTTTATTTTAACACTACGTAATGATCGAGTTGCCTTGAATTTAGTCGTTTGTTGTATAAACTTTTGTGCTGTCACTAAATTTGACAGAAGTGTCAGACATAGTGAAGATTATTTGTTACTTTAAAAAAAGACAAATTACCCAATGTTATAATTAGTAACTTAAATAATTGTCCTCATTTTACTGTAAATATGAATTTAAATAATTAGAATTGGTTGTGTATATATTTATTTATAGAAAATTCATTTTTATGTTTTTTGACCCCTTCAGAGCACATTTTTTAATTTTTTCTTCATGAGGTCGTAGATAAAGTTTTGTATGACACTAGCGCGTGAAGTACTTTTTCGCACTCGTTGCATTTTAGCAACTCGTGCGCACTTGTATCATAAATAACTATTTTTTACGTTCATGCAAAAACAACACTTTATAGAAATCTTTTTAGTGGGAAAACTTGTTGTTAATTGCAAATTTGACAAACTTGACAAACATTTAAATCAACTCCGTTTTTAGACCATTTAGAGCATTGATTCCCAAAGTGGTCCAGGTGGACCCCCAGGGGTCCACGGGAGCCCGACAGGGGTCTACGCTTGCGTGGAAAAAAAATGGGGGTCCACAACTCGTTAACGGGGGTCTATAAAAATGTATTAGGTGACCCGACTTGGTAGTATGCCTCGACGAAGATATTCAGACGTATGTTCAACATTTGATTGCCCTGTATGATGATTTTAAAATCAGACTTGAAGACATTCTGTCGATGGATATACCACCATGGATAGAAAATCCATATGATGAAACTGAAGTGGAAAATGTGGTACTGCAAGAAGAGCTACTCGAGCTTAGCACTAATGAGGAGCTCAAAGTAGCATTCAAAAGAGGGTATCAATCATTTTGGCTGCAGGCACAAATACCTGAAAAATATCCAGGACTGTGGGGAATTGTGCAAAAATTTCTCATAGCGTTTCCTTCGTCATATCTTGTCGAACGCAGTTTTAGTGCCGTAACAAACTTGTTGACAAAAAAACGGAGCAGATTAAATATTACAGAGCGAGGAGATTTACGGTTATACTTAACTAAACTCAAGCCAAATATTGATAATTTGCTGTCAATTCACCAAGTACATCCCTCCCATTAAAATTATAACTTTTATCTCAGATTACAATGGTAATCTGAGATAAAAGTTAACATCAAAACTAATAATGATTATTATTTTAAAAACAGTCGCAATATAATAAAAATTTTGATTATATTGCGACTGTTTTTAAAATAATAATCATTATTAGTTTTGATGTTAAATTTTGATTCTACTAAGACTGTTATAACAACATAATTAAAAGTGTAGTAATTTTTGTGTTTGAATAAATAGCTACAAAACAAGAATCTATTTATTTTTACTTTTTACCACTCCGAAGTGGGAGCTTATTGGTTTCTTGTACTGTGAGTCAATCTTAGAATACAAAAAAGTAAAGTAGGAATCCAACTGTTGGATGAAGACGCTTTTTAGCCTGGCCTTGAAACTTAGCTTAAATGACAATACTCACAGCATAATCAAAGCAATATAAATTCTCACCTTTTTTTCGAAAACTTTTAACTCATAGTTGATTGAAAAATAGCCACAACACAGATTTACATGGACATATACTTTTTTCGGGTTTTGGAAGTAAGTTAGTAAATTTAATAGCTGCAGGGGGTCCACCAGATCCAGCAAAATGTTTAAAGTGGTCTATGAGAAAAAAAAGTATGGGAACCTCTGATATAGAGCAATCTAAATAAGATATGTTTTGGTTTTTGAACGGAACGTAGCAAAAATATTGTATGCAACTTGTGCAAAAAGTGTTTATTGTACTCAACGTGTTTATTTCACATCGCGTGCAATAAACACTTACTTTTTGCACTTATTGCATAAATAACTATTAAGTTTCATGTACGTTGTAATTTCGTTTATTTATTACTTTGAATGTTTCACAATATTGCATAACATTTATGTCGTTTCAAAATTTCTAGTAAACGACAATGGATATTTCCAAACTAAATTATGCTGTTATACTGTTATTACTTTTCTCATTATGTTTTTCTAACATTCTACAAAGGGATTACCGATTGAATTTAGTGACCGATACGTTGGTGAAAGAAAGTATGCAATCGATGGGCGTTTTAGATAATCAGGGTAGTACTCGTTGCTGCAATTGTAATTTTGGTATTTTTATGTTATATTAATTGACAGTGTTTATCAATAAAGTGAGTACCAAAAAGTTTTATAAAAATAGAAAAATAAAAGCAAAGCACCTTATGCGTTCAAAGAACTGGATTGATGAATATTACCAAAGAACATACAAGAATAGAGAAGAGCACTACAACTTAGAGACATAGGACATAGATTATATGATGTGATGGATCAGAATTAAAATTTATAGATGTTAAAAAGGATTAACAGCGACCCCTTCAGAAAATAAGGTATAGGGATATTTTATGACATGAGTGATAATTTTCTTCGTTTAAATTTAATCAATTTAATGTGTATATTATTTAACAATAAGTTTAAATCCGACTCTGCACCTTTTTGCCGTCCGTGTTCTATACAAACTTGGTAAAATTCATATAAAATACGGCGAACAATCCACTGCGTTTTGTTAGATCAGTGGTGGGGGTTATACACGTGCTTTCTTAAATAAATTAGAATCACCGCTCGACAAGTCGTGGATACCCGATTCGATTTGGAAATACCTAAAGTGTATAATAAAAAGTACATACCTGAAGCCCTTTGACTTCAGTTCAACCAAATACTTACATTGTGAAATATCTTTTGTGATTTTTTCCCTACCTTAGTGTGGTATTGTGTTAAAAAATGGAATTGCTATGGATGAGTATGTTGAGTCTTGGTCTTACAATTGGAGCTACTTATGCCGTAGTGTCGAGGTATGTTTAAAAAATTATTATATACCGGATATTCTATTTACAAACAGTTCAAATTTGTGACAGTAGTAATAACGGCTTTTTTTTAAATAACCATAACGATAAATGTAAACAACGCAAATGTTATTCTGTGACAAATTTTTTTAGTTTTATTGTTTTTATTGATACCGTTTTTTTGGTTTTTTTCAACTACCTATATTATTTTTAAATAATAAAATTTATTTTCTCTACTTTTGCCAAGCAACAATTTGCCTTAATTGTATCGAAACTACATATTGTAGCTTTCACTTCTCATTTAATTCATAATTACTTACTTACAAACCTTGCACTTTTGTTTATTATTTACTCTGTAATCGAGAGGGGGATTTTACTTCTTTGATACAAAGCAATACTGTGTGGTTTTTTATTGTTTAATAAATAGAAAATTAGCTATTTTACTTTTTCATCTTTTTGTACTTGCATTTCAACCTTTCTGAATCGCAAGTTAATGCGATTGAAACTGTATGTTTTAGGGGTGTTTTAGGTATAGTTTATCTAAAGTGAAACCTTTTTGAAGGTCCGCTTGTCAAATGTCGACCGCCAAAAGTACCGACATAACTTTTAAATTTTCAAAGTTGAATTTCACACTAACTTTAGATGAACTATACCAGCTCGCCAAATATTTTTTTCCTGTTGTACATTCGTTCTATGTCGTAAATGAATATTGAGTTGACCAATTAACTAATCGTAGGAATACGCTACAAAGAAAAAGTCTTTTCTATATTTCGTGTTACTCCAGAAGAGCCACTTTTTGTTCAAAATAAAGAAATATTTAAAACATTTATAACAGAAAAAGGAAGGAGGTGCTTATCCTTATTAATAGTTGTAAAATAATATGTGACACATGCTCATTTTATTGCCACATGTATAAATATCCTGTCAAAATATAACGGAGCGTAGTGCAGATTGCAGACACGTCAAGAAGCTCCGGCTCCTGGAAGATATTCCAGTTCTGGCTCGAGCGTCTGACGAATGCTTGCGCAAGTACTACTTCGCAACCCCATACAGGGCTATGATCCGGGACAGAGAATCCTGGGATAAAGAGACGAATACACAGCCTCGTGGGACAGTCTGGTTCACAGATAGCTCATGCTCTGGTGACAGAGCAGGGGCTGGAATTTACTCTAGGAACCCAAGGACACAAATCTGTATACCATTGAGTGTTGGTGTATCTGCATATCAGGCCGAGATATACGCTATCTTGGAATGTGCGCAGATAAACCTAAACAGAGGTTATGTGCATCGACGCATAACCATATACACCGACAGTCAGGCAGCAATTAAAGCCCTGGGTGGATATACCATCAACTCAGGACTTGCTGACGAATTTCGAGAACGACTTGCTGATCTTGCAAGTCGAAACGCAGTGCAGCTAGAATGGATTCCGGCCCACTCTGGTTTTGAAGGCAACGGAATGGCGGATGCACTGGCTGCGGAAGGGGCGGCAGATCCTTTCTGCGGCCCGGGCCCGACCCTCGGCCTAACAAAACAAACAATACGCAAGGAGACGAGGAAGTGGCTGAGAAACCAGCACCTCGCTCATTGGAATGCTCTGTAGGGTCATAGACAATCCAAACTTCTACTGAAGGGATGGACTGATGGACACGCTGGGGCAGCTATTGAACTACCAAGGAGTAGGTTGAGGAAGATAGCAGGACTCCTAACAGGGCACTGCTGTGTGAGGAAGCACCTCTACAACCTAGGAGTATAGGAAAGTTCCCTATGTAGGGGTTGCGGCATGACTGTTGAAACGTCAGTCCATGTTGTCTTAGAGTGTCCACACTGGGCTGTATTACGCAGGCGAATCTTCGGAGTCCCTGTCATGGCCCCTGGAGACACAAGCAGGCATCCACTGAAAAAGGTTGTAGCCTTTATTGAAGGGCTCGGCTCCATGGATGTCTAGGTATCAGGAATGGCACAATGGGCCCGCCAGTGGCCTCAGTGCCGGAACCATGACTTTAGTTTGGCTAGGTCAAGGCTCGCCTGCACATTCTGTAGTTGTACGTATTTTCCATCCTCCTTATTGTACCATAATTCGTGTCTCGAAATTCGATTTTCTTAGATCACCCCTCTTGTCAAATTTCAAATTTTTCAACTGGTTTATCCATAATTGGACACATGTTATATTATTGTTAATTAATATTCATTATCTATCATATAGTCATATCTAAAGACTCGATCGCATACAAATATTCATTTTATTATAATGACCCATTGATATTGGAAGAAAAATGTTATCCTAAATTTCAAATCTATACAGAATATCACTATATACTTAGGAATATTTCGAAGAGCCGGTAACATGCCAATATTGTAGTCCAAGAGCCCTAACCAAAAAAGTAGGTTCTGAAAAAAACCGTACGGGAACAGGTATTATTTTTTTTGAATATGTTCAGGGGTATCCCCTAAATGTGAATCCAAGTGGGCGTCATGGGGGGGCTTCACTTCAGCCGCCATCTATCAGTTTGGCCCTAATGCTGAAAAGTTTGGAGACCCCTGTATGTAGATAATATTTGCCATCTTTTTTAACCACATTCCACTGACATTAAAAGAAGAAGAATATTAGCTATATTCGATGGAGTAATCGATTTAAATTTTGACACTTGTAGGTTCCATCGATTGCTTTTGCACATTTACGCAATATATTTCCGGAAGAAATCTGCTTTTTGAAAATTAAAAATTTATTCATCTAGTTTGTAGCTAAGACAGTGGTGGATCTGGCACCTTGATTTTCCGCCTCATGTATTTATTTTTTTCAGTAAGTTTTCTTGTATATCCGAGCTGAGTGAAAATTGAAAATAATTTATATTTTTGTGATTTTCACTTCACTTAAAGCGCATTTTCTTTCTGCATCCATTCGGCTATTTATAAAACTAAAGTAGCGCATGCGTACGATATACTTACCAACAGGTGTTTGGTAAATTTCGGCTAAAATACCACTAGATGATTCATGCATTCGTCACATTGGCATTGTTATGGCGTCATATCAGGCCAAGGACTGATATGACAAGGTTCTTTTCACGGTTCTAAAGTAGGTTGAGTACACTCACGTTTTTTACGATACATTTTTTTAAATTTCCGATTAGATCTTCTACAACAAATCAATGATCAGTTGTCTTGTGCAATAACGAAAAATAACGTGAAAATTAGTTATTTTATTGGTGTGATAATTACAAATAATTCTATCAATAATAAGAGATACTGAAATAAACGTCGCATATTAGGAAATATTAAAATTTAATTGAATGCGGAGGTCATATTAGTTGCTGCTTATCTGTTAGAAGAATAGTTGACATTAATTGATCTTTTTATTGAAATACTTTCTTGGTATCGGAAAAATTTTAAAGCTCCTTCTTGTTTGTTTCATTTTCCGTTTTCAAGGACGCTTGGGTGGTAATAATATTTATCTCGTAATTTATTATGCCATACCTATAAAACATGTATCTTATTCATTTACATTATTAGGTACATTTATGAACATAATTTGCAAACTTTCGATAAATGTTTTCTCGGCTTTTCTTAATTTGTATGAAATGTTCTGGTTCCATAATTTCTTCATCCCTAACAAAAGTTTCCGTTACTCTTGAAGTACCTACTGCAGGAGACTTCTGGCTTCGTTACATTGCGCTCTCGTTACATAATTTTCCGCAATAGATGCAGATTTCCATCCGCCATGTCGCTTGAGAGCTAAGACAAAGATTACAGAATAAAAATATAAGATATTTCACTCGTTCGAATTTATCGCGTAAAGCACCGATGCCGCTGGTGACTGTCTGGTGACTTGGATGGTACAGTACGTCGCTACGTCCTTACTTGCATTCAATTTGGCATATTATACGGGACGTCGCCCGTCGAGCGCTGTTATTTTAGAACGGTGTTTATTGGGTGTTCATGTTTTATATTTATGTTGTATACATTTTTTAAATTTATTAATTAATTGTTGAAATGAGCAAAAAGTCATATTAATATTTTTCTCTTTATAAGCAAAGCTTAAACACTAAATATTTTGTAATATTTGGTAATACAAAATTACGGATTTATTTTCATAATAAGGATATTATATAAACAAGTACATTAAGCAAGAAAACACAAAAATTCATTTCTATAGCTAACCAAAGTGGAATTGGTCAGTTCCTTTTGAACGAATTTACTAAATTTTCTTTCATCATCCATGTAATCAATTTCCTATCAAATATTATGCAAGTCTGTACCAGAGTCCGTATATATTTTACTCTCAAATGTATATTGGAAGATTTGAAAGACAATAGATTGAATTTAACACATAAACCAAACCCTAAAATTGGTATTTTACAACATTTATAATTTTTTTTTATAAAGGTATTCTGCAGCTTCTTCTCTTTTTACTGTTTTAAACTTGTCAATCCAAAAAAACGCGTTATATAAAGATCAAAATTTAAGATTTAGTGTCCCTATTATTCTGGTGGCTAATGAGTATATTTAATTGAATTTGTGATAAATATCTGCTAGATTATCAATAAGTATCACAAAATTACTAAGATGCTAGATAAAAACTGTAAATTGATTCATTTTAAAAATTCAAGTTTATTTTTTACTCACCTTTTCAAGTTCATATCCCGAACATTTTTCGAAATAATTAACATTTAAAAATAAACCTTTGTGATAAAGATTCCTATTAATTTAAATATATATTTCTTTAATTACCCCTGTATAGCTTAAAATAAAATAAGCTTTTCGAACTTCTCTGGTATCTACCGGTCTCGTTATTGACAACAAAAGCGAGTCGTAAACATAATTTATGAGAGCGGCGTCCGTTTGGGACAGCAACTTGAATCAAACCGCCCTGGAGTGAAACATCTTATATTTTTATTCTGTAATCTTTGGCTAAGACATCAACTCCAGTATTCGCTAATTAAGTGGCTGACCTTCATCTAAGAGAATGTTCAGTATAACTACTACTTAAATTTCTAGAAGCTCAGTAATTTAAGGGGTATCTACCAAATTCGACCTTGCACAATTATGCTTTGTATATTTTTTTGTTTCCCTACGTCCTCACGTTTAAGTTCACATAACGAAAATTTTATTATAAATATGAAAGCTCCGCAACATGTAGGTAGCCAAGCGGTCCAAGCGGATTTTGGTTCACGTACTACTCTACAAGCTTCGTCAGTACTGAACTGGGAGACCGCCGTGACCGGCGAGCGTTGTATCAACAATGGAACGGCACGCGACTACCGAAGCAGAGAGACAATGTCAGTCATAGAAGGATAGATAAGCGAGAGATGGATTTTTATCCGATATTTTAGTGGTAGCAACCGAATTTCAATAAGGAATTGTACGGTCATAAGTAATTTGAGGATTCTGAGATTTTTATATAGTATTCATAAAGCTTTAAATTAGACTTCTTATCAATTAGTTTTTCCATTTAATCCATATTTAATTCTTTACAAGGGCTCAAACTTTGCTTAATATGTGTAGGTAATTACTTCATGATTCGTATTTTTTTCAACAAAATTTGGTTAGCATTTCAAAGTTTTTATTCGATGAGAACTCTAAGTTCAACATTAATCTACATGATATAGTTTTTTCCTAATTTTCAATACATCCATTACCTCAAAATTCTTTGCCAAAAATACTTCGATATTTTGTCAAATCGCTGCCGATAGATTCCCCTTAAGCAAAATTACTTGGAATTGAAGAAATCGAGTTTTTCTCTGGTTTAAAGCATGTTTCATTTTGATATCGCATGAAGAAGCGATGATTAAAATTCGTCCTGTGGAATCTTATAACATAGTAATTTCGAACTATTTTGAAATAACAAAGCTTCTCATCGTCACTTTTAGTTTTGTTATCTGAAGATAATCAAAAGTTACGTTTGCTATTCGACATCATAAAATTAGCTATTAAATTGGGCGAAACCAGAAAATATTTATTGTGAATTGATCCATTTGGTATTGATTTTAGATTAACAATCGAACTACCAATGTATACTTATAGCATTGGTTGTTATAGGTCAACGTTGTCACCATGGGTTGTCCTTTAAAAAATTGATCACACAAATCATCACAATTAAGTAAATAGTTAGTTATACTATATAAGAGGTGCAAGTGACATTTACTATATATAGTCGAGAACGATTTTGTGTTAATAAAGCCAAGTTAGCCAAGCGTGGTTCCATTGAAATTGGATCTTCAATTTTGACGTACTTTGAACTATTGTCTAGTAGAACACCTGCGAATGAAGAAATGGAAATAATTTTTTTCTCGGATAACAGCTGTGGGCAAAATAAAACGGTGATTTCTTCTTTCTTACTCAATTAGTCATTTCAATATAAAATCTGTTACTTATAATAAAGGTTCACACACAAAATGAAGGCCATAATGTCCATAGTCTTATTGAGAAGGTTAAAAAAATTATAAAATTTGATAAAAATTGCTAAATAATCAAATTCCCCTTCTACACGAGTTTATTTATGACATAAATTTGAAAATGCTTCAAGAAGAATATGAGGAATAAAAGAAAGAAAATGCTTGAGAAAGCTTACAAGAATAAACTTAAATTGAGTAAAAAGGAAAGGACCTAAAAGAACTTATTTCTAAAAATTTGATATCGAGTTATTATGCAGATTTTTATTCCAGTATACTGATAGAAAAGTTTTAATTTAAGTTGTTATTGCCGTCGTGCAAGTTTTACTTTTATTTACTATTTTGATAATTCAAAAATAAAGAAGTCTGCACCTTTGCTAATGCCAACGTTATGTTCAATGGAGCACTTCTATTTATGTTTTTAAAATTTAGAAACAAGAGATATGTATGTATCTCTGTTAACGGCAAATTTATGTTCAATAGTACTAGTATTAATTTAATATAAAGCAAATGAAAATGTAGTTTTTGTTTTCCATGTTTAATTGATCATCAATCTTCAATTACCCTACTTAAGAATCCAACGAAAATTTACCCTCCGGTTTGACAAAGCTTAACCATATTAACCATATGCTTCCAAAGAGTCATTTTTTGCTATGATACTTGAAATACTTATCCACTATAATCCAAAAATAGTATATTACATAACGTGTGCGGAAAGTGACATTTTTTACACGAGTGGGAAATATTGTAGCGCGAAGCGAAGCATGAGCCGAGTGCGACAATCACACGTGTGTGAAAGTGTGAAAAATCACTTTCGCACGAGTAATGTACAGTATTTTTCCTACGATCACGTGATAATTTCACCAAATAATGTTTAATCAACATCTGACGTATTAATACACAAAATGTTACAATTAAAGTCAACATAATTGATTTCACAATTAATAATAACTATCAATAGTGACAAAAATTCAAGTAGTTTAACTATATAATATGGGTAGGTTATTACAATTATTAATTGGTTGGATAATTATAGAAATTGAAAGTGGAATTATTATTGTTGATGATCATACTTTATACATACTTATCATGAATACCTTTTAACATGATTACATTTTCCTACTAATATAACAGGTAATTTGGATTAGTTGGTACAACATAGGACTTCTGACGAAGAGTACGCGGGTTCGATCCTCGACCACGCCCTAAATTTTTTTTTATCATAAAAATGACAAAATTTCACTTTTCAAATAGATCGCTTCAAATTTAGATATTACATAGGTAAATCTAATTAAAAATTATATATTTGACAGCTTGCCGGTGCTCAATCTTAATAAAAATTCATTTGACAGCTTTTTTTATCCGTACACGTTCGGATAAGTTTTTTTCCCGTACGCGTATGAATAAAGGCCACTTTCCATAGAACTAGACAGTGCGATATATGTCACTTATAAAAAAAGTATGATCTTGCTTGCTTCGGCCATCTCTAAAGCCACTTTGCGAGTCATCCAACGTTTTTTTCTAATACAGTCTATACTTATTGCAGTCTTTTTTATCGCCTTATTTAATTTATGTAATTCAATATTGAAGGCATACACTTTATTTAATGCTTTTATGATTTGTCATTATAATTTGTTTAACAATTTGTAAAAACATGTGTAAAAACAAATAAAGCATGTAATGACGTACATTTGAATTACTGTTTCACTTTTTATTCAGAAGATTTGCGTAAATGTTTCTACTAAAATGGTTATAATCATTTTCTCAAGTAGGTACTCGTAAATCTAGATATGTTTGTTTGGTTAAAAAGCTGATGCGAAGATACATTTTAATAAGTGATTTAAGAAAAAATCAAGATAAGTAAGGAGACATAATCTCTCATTGTATCTCAATTTAAATATTTATTATTGTTAAGCCACTTGAATGCAGAAACTAGTGATGTCTCTTCTCATTGTAAACCAAAAGTGCAATGCAATGTCTGTCGGTGCATATAGCCCGAGAAGTAGTTGTTCCTTCGATATATCACTGTATAAATGTTTTAGTCTTAAACATCTGTCTATATTATACCTTCTACGCTTAAATCTTTTTTTATTGTTGCGATAAATTGAATTGCTTCTTTTTTTGCTTTATTCCGATTCAGATAAAATTCTTCAACTTGCCTTGTTATAATCGTTCAGGTTGATGGAGATTTGGTGATCCAGATGGTAATCTTAAATGAAGAGTTTCAATTATTTGATATGATCAAGCACAATTCTGGCTCTATGTGGTTGCGCATTGTCATACAAAAACATGAAATTGGGTTCTAAATTATCCATTTAGTCTTCAATTTATGATAGTATTTTGATAAATCAGACGATTCATAGTGCCATTGCATAAACAAAGCTCCGTGCCACCACATAAAAAAATCTGTCCAAATCATAATACCGCCACCTTCATACGGAGAAGCTTCTTGAACTCGTCCTCTTGGCTTTCCAAATCTCAGGCATACTCTTCACTCGTTTGTAAACATTACATTGTTCCAATCAGCATTCCATCCTACCACGACACCAAACTAAGCTATTTCGGCGGTGCTAAACGCTAAATGGTATAGTGCGCCATGGTCTTCGTTAATGGGCTCATTTACATATTTTTTTTATTTTACCATTAGGAAGCGAGACTCTTAAGCCGCTTAAAAAAATTATAAACATTAAACAGCGCTCCTCTCCGAATTTCAGGCGTGACGTCATCGCATATGAAATCTCTCGTTCAGAGAGCGGATACCGCGCCGATCGGTTTTCGGTTAAATGACTACTTAACTAGTAACAGTATTTTGCTTGCTTATATGCTTATTATTTTCTATTATACGTTTTAGCAAACTCTAAACAGTGCTATGTTTGTGAAATAAGAACGTTTAGAAATAATTTAAACTATTCGACACAATGGACCAGAACCAGAGTAAAAAAGCTATAAATATTGTGCGGTTCCAGAATGTAAAAGTACTACGATTAAAACATCTAACAAAACATTTATTTCTAGTAATAAGGATGCAAAAAAAACGGAAGCAATGACAGAAAATCATGAAAAGACTCAAAGCATTCACTGATAAGTCAACATACTTTGTTTGTGTATTTTTAGGATCTCATTTTTCTGCAATCAGAATCGATATAAATTACCTTATAAAATACTTTGTGAATCCATATTGAGAGGGTTATTGAAAACCACACGCTTGTATTAGTCTTAATTGGGCAGTCTGCAGTTAAAAAATTGCAATTTTTTACTGAGTAACCTGGAATCACCCTGTATATCATTATTAGAGAGAGTATATTATATATTATAATTTAATAAACTCGTGTTTTTGATTAAAAAACTTCATAATCATTGGAAGTCCACTTCTGGAAGATTTAATGAGTCTGCTTTTTTAAAATTACGTCCACACATTTTATTTTATTCCCACAAAATTTGTACGCGAGGCACGTTACAGTCAGAAGCGTAATGTTAGTGCACATTAACTTTCATATGCGGTGACGTCATTCATAGTCTTCGCCCCGCTCTCGGTATGCTTGTTTAATTGGTTGTATTAGGAGAACGACATATTCTATTGACATGACATTTTTAAGAATCATATTTTTATCACTAGTACTTTGTTTTACGACAGTTCAAAATGATTTAAAAATTTTAGTAAACGAGCCCATTCTGAACCCCACTAGCTATTCGTAATCAGCAGTTATCGCCAAGGCTGGTCTAGTTACATTTCTTTGTGATAGTAATGAAGCGGTCTTGCATTCTGGCGTATTTCCAGAGTATACTATGCAGAACAGGCCGTTGTCTGTACCGTAGTATGCTATATACCGTCTTTCGAGGCTAAGCCGCATGACAATGTGTACTGCGGTACAGACATCGCTTTGTTCTGGAAATATGTAGTCGCCCATTGCTCGAACTGCAACCGTAAATTTTTCTATTTATTTTCATATTGTAAGGTCTTTCTGTTCAAAGTTTAAATGAAATAACGATATAAATTACTGTATTCCTTTCATTAATAAATATGGTTATAGAAAAAATATTGTGTAGAACTTGTACGCAATTCGCTTTTGCCTTTCGCTAGATTTGTACAACTTGTGCGCAAAGCGTCACTTTTCCCACGAGCGAGTGGTAAAAGTGATTTGCGTACAAGCTCTACACAATATTTTTCCCACCAATAAGAAGTTTACTATTAGATTGAATTGTCAAAAAAAGTTGACAGGTCATAGGTAGCTTTGTTTGACATTTCGGTGCGGAAAAGTGCCATAGCGTGTACTTTCCGCATTATTTTTCCAACGGTTACAAAAAGAATTAAAAAAGGCCTGCTTTGCGTATTAAAATTTGTGTAGAAATGCGTGTTTTGCATAGTGGTTGTAGGAACACGAACAAATACCCTACCTCTCTACTTAAGCTTCACATAGAGCACCCATCACTCCCATGAAGAAATTTTAATATTCTGCTTCCATGTTAGTATTTCATAGTTGTAGTAAAAAGTTGGGCGCCACTAAATAATCGTTTCATGGTTCTGCAATCAAGTAGAGTTTGAAGTATATAAACGCGCCATGGGCGACTAATATTCTGTACCGCAGTATACACATTGTCATGCGGCGTAGCCTCAAAAGACGGTACATAGCATGCTACGGTACAGACAACGGCCTGCTCTGCACAGTAGTATACTATGGAAATACGCTACCTTCAGGTCTTCCAGTTTTATGCCTTTCAGAAACATTGTCTGTTTCCCGAAATGTACGATTGAGCCTACTAATCAAACTTTGCGACACACTGAACACATTTACATCAAGTTGTCTCAAACCACCCTACAGGCCTACAGCATAACAATCGCTTTGTTGGGGATTGTGACAGACAAGTGCCTCGTTCCATTTACTATGTATATAATAGTAGTTTATCTAATTCCGCTATCAAATGTGACACTTTACGTCACTCCTTGACGTTAGGCAACGTCACATTTTTCATAACCTTCATATATCAGTTATGAAAAGTAGTTATGTAAAAACTTTACGTAACTGTTTATGTTTCAACATAGAGATACCACATGAGTTTCAAAGAATAATTTATTAATTAGGTAGGTACTGTCAAAACTGACAATTATTTCATTATTTAAACTGTACAATTAACCCATTATTTTAATTCAATAGTATTTTGAGATTTATAAACATTGAAAACATTATTCAGGACACATTTATTTAAAGTAAGTCAATTTTCTGGGTGAATGCATCATAGTAACAATACTTCTAACACCATTTGAATCCATTTTAATATTATCATTGTAATTGAAGATTTTATTGAATATTATGAAAGCACAGAATTAGATAAAACGTTGTACGTAAACACGTTATGAAGAGAGCGACATTGTTCAACACGCGTAATTTGCAGAACTCGCTAGCGCTCGTTTTGGCAAATATTACGCTTGTTGAACAATATCGCTCTTTTCATATCTAATTACGTAAATATCTATTTTCTACTACCGTGTGTAAAGTACGTACTTTAGACACATTTTCGAGTGCGTAAAACTTTATTTTACGCACTAGTGCGTAAAGAGTTTTACTTTACGCACTAGTGCGTAAAGAAAAAATTCCAATATGTATGTAGTTATAGATATCTAGTCTTATAAAAATATAGGTATAATAAACGGATATTAAATCTAAGTTTTTTTCATAAATTGGAGATAGAAACCTATAGAATTCGGTAAACTAACCTAATAATTATTGTTAAATAATTATTGAGTACTGGAAATAATACGGTAAATAGGTATAAGTTGGCGGTGAGTGACTGACATTTCTTTGTGAATTGAATCTGACATTTAAAATTTAAATTGAGATCTTCCGACTATACCTAGAGTAAGCAATTGTATTTTATATTTAGATTTAGGAATTGAATATTTTTAGAAAACTGTGATGTTATTTTAGATTATTATAAAAAGACTCTTCTAAAGAAAAATTTAACTTACTTTACGCACTAGTGCGTAAAGTATGTTTCTTTACGCACTAGTGCGTAAAGAAAATTACTATTAAACTTTTGTATTTTAATTAAATATTCGCTAGTAGAAAAAATATTGTATGCAATTCGTGTGTAAAGACCTTTTTTTCGACTCATGTGATTGTCGCATTCGCCTGCGGCTCATGCGACAATATTCACATTCGTCAAAAAAAAGGCTACTTTACACACTAGTTACATAAATAACTATTACCTAACTAGTGCGGAAAGTGATACTTTTCCGCACGCTATTGCATCTGGCCGAACGACGCTTTAGCGAGTTCGGCCAGCAATCGCGTGCGGAAAAGTCACTTTACGCACGTGTTAGATACTCTATTTTATCTACTAGCATGCGGAAAAAAGCCCAAAAGTTAACATAAAAAAACATTTCCTATTAAAAACATATCAAAAAATTAATTATTATTATTTGACATTCATTTGATGAAGCTTATACCAGGGCCATTAAAAAATGATTGGAAAATAAGTTGTTTTCTTATTGAAAATTATAGCAGAATTATAATAAATATATTAATTTTTCAGTTATTTGGTGAACTACAATCATACAAATATAAATTTTAAATATTCAAATGTCAGTATACTCCCCAAAAACTTGACAAATTTACTTTTCCGCACTAGTGCGGAAAAGTTACTCTTTCTGTACTAAAATGAGTGCGGAAAAGTGGACTTTTCCGCACGCTAGTAGGAAAATCAGTTTACTCAACATTAGATCGCATAATAACTGCGTCTTTCAAAAATAAAAACTTAAGCACAAGAACTTGAAAATACTTTAAACAAAACTCTTCTCCGAGATGTCAACAAAAAATCCGATAAATATCATGTTGTTTAGTGTATGAAATTGGACATTTCCGTACCATATGGGAACGTTCTCAATTATAAATTTATAAGTGGATAACTCCTGTATTCTGTATATATTCACCAATCAGGTTGAAAGTCAAAGTTTACGAAGGCCTCATACCGCTACCCTCTAATAATTAATGAACATTAAGGAAACATTCCTACTGTACGGCATAAATAATAGCTTGGAATTATCTTTTTATCTCTATCTTTGGCATTAATTAACATTCAAACATTGCGTGCTAACTGAATCATGTAAAGATAACAATGGACTAAAAGGTCTAAAAACATTTTAAGTTTTAATACTTGTAAAGGTTGTTTTGGCATTTTGAGGATTATAAGTACCTACATTAATAGTATGGTAGTTTACATTGAAACACTAAATATCGACACTCTGCAGGGCCGGAATCATTTGAAACAATCATTTTTTCCGAACAAATTAAAGCTAGTTGACGAAATTGATACCTTTGGGGTCATATCTCCAATTTTTATGGGTTTAAAATTGCACTACAATCACAAATTATAGAATAATTTTTTTCCTAATTTTGGTATTTTGTTTTTCAGGAACTCTTACAGTCGAAGAGGTCTATCGCGATCGGGATCAATTTGCTGCCCTGGTTCGAGAAGTGGCTGCTCCAGATGTCGGCCGAATGGGTATCGAAATCCTATCGTTTACCATCAAGGACGTTTATGATGAGGTGCAATACCTCACGTCTCTCGGCAAAGCCCAAACGGCCATGGTCAAGAGAGACGCTGATGCGGGTGTTGCTGAAGCTAATAGAGATGCTGGTATCAGGGTAAGCAAACCGTATATTTTGAATTTTTCATAACCTGGTCACAGTATAGAAACGAACCAGTAGTATAACTCTTATAAATTTCATTCATAAATTGCCAGAGCTTTTGATGACCTTGAACGGATCGCTTTACGATTCATTTTACCATAGGCGTAGGTGGAACAAGTTTTAAAATGACTTGAACGGGTTAAAATCGGTAAATAATGTAGATTGTTTTAAATCGGTAAATAATGTGGATTGTTTTCTATTCTGTCAGTTGTTGATGTGATGACAGTTTATACTGAAAAAGTAAAATCTTTGTCAAACACTCTTTCCTTGTCGACATAACAATGAAATATTTAACTGAGACTTACCGAATTGAGATTTTAATGATGATCGGGTACGGGGATAACTGCAGGAGTCAAGTTGAAGTGGCAAACTTATTTAATGACTGGTATCCCGGATTGCCTAATATTTCACAAAGTACTGTGTCTCAAATTCATGCACAATTCAGAGAACTTGGACATGTCAAACCATTGAAAAGAAAACCACACTTCGTTGAAGATGATGTGAAAGTGGATATTTTGCTAAGTGTCGAAGAGAATCCAACTTCAAGTACACGTCAAATTGCTCGTGAAAATAATGTTAGTCATACAACTGTTCTAAGATGTCTTCATAAAGAAAAACTTCATCCCTACAAATTAACTTTTGTGCAGGAGTTAACAGAAGACGATCCAGATAGTAGAATGGATTTCTGCGAAAGATTGATAAATAAGCTGAACAGAAATGAGATAGCTCTTGGTACCATTCTTTTTTCTGACGAAGCAACATTCACATTGAATGGAGAGGTAAACCGACAGAACTGTAGATATTGGTCAGCAGAGAATCCGAATTGGATGCGTGAGACACATACTCAGTACCCTCAAAAGGTGAACGTTTGGGCCGGTATCATAGGCGACCATATTATTGGTCCTATATTTATAGATGGAAATTTGACAGCTGAAAAATATTTAAATATGCTTAGAAATGATGTTATTCCTGCGTTGGCAAACTTATATCCCAACGCAATAGATCCTAGCTTGCCGAATGAAAATGTTTGGTTCCAGCAAGACGGGGCAACACCCCATTATGCTTTAATGGTAAGAACTTATTAAGATGAAATCTTCCCCAATAAATGGATTGGACGAAGAGGTACTATTGAGTGGCCAGCTAGATCGCCAGACCTTACGCCGTTAGATTTTTTTCTGTGGGGTTATATGCAAACACACACAAAGTATATGCAACACAACCAACTAGCATTGTAGACCTCAAAGACAGGATAACTACAGAAATACGGAATATTTCACCTCAAAGTTTAAACAAAGTTAAGGAGGAGTTCTATAGGAGAAGGTGCTATTGCCAACAACTAGGTATTTTATGTATGTGTTTAATAACCGTAAAAATAAAAATTTCACCCTGTATAATTCATAATTGACCATACATTATTTAGTTTGTTGGAATCGGTTCATTAAGAGGATTTCAAAAATATGCAAATATACAGGGTGTTTCATTAAACAACACCGACTATGGCATACTTGCGTGAATCACCCTGTACATTTACATTTATGTTTACATAACGCACAACTCAATTCAAAAGTTGACGTGTCTCGGCATTTTTTGTAATTTTCTAAAATAATGACATAAAGAATTTTATTCCATAAGTGGTTTCCACACTGTATTATACGTCATAAATATCTTTTTATCAGTCATAATTATAGTTTTCATTAATTACTGTCATAATAAATCGTGCCTATTAGCTAAGCTCGTATATATGTATATTTCATCAATTTAATTTTGGCTTATACTGTAGTCTTTTTATACTTAGGTCTTCACATACATTGAAAGTTCTTTTGGTTCACGTCCAGCCTGTCATAATTTTCTCCGCTTTAAATCATTTTTGGGGACTTGTATAAAACACTTCTCCTGGATAGTTATTGGTTAAGCATCATTTATAGTTTTTATTCTTTTGCAGTGTTGCTCTTATCACACATCTTTTCCAATCTGAATTCCCAAATTTATCCTAACTAACTTTTGCCGGCAATCATCAAAATACGACCATTTACGACTTTCTTAAGAGAATTTTACCTGAGATGAAACCCAACAACAGGCGAGTGGCAAGGCAAGGGCGGGCCTGGTTATAGTTTATTTAACCCTTAGTCTTTAATAATCTCTCATTTAGGAGGAAAAAGAAAAAAGTTTAGAGAAATGGTCTTCACATATTAAATAAAAAACAGGATGTAAAATACAAAAAGATAGATATTTATGAATTTGATACTTTTTAAGATAATTTTAAATAGTCCGCCACTGGCGATCTCTTCTACTGCAGGCAAACGATATACTTTGATACAAACTATTCAACCATAACTTTTTGGTTTTTTTATATTTTTTGGAAAATATTTTTACTTCAACCAACCAACATTCCAGCTTTAAACGATGAATTAAAAATTTGAAAAATGATTGTTTTTGTAGTTCCCAAAAATTAATATTCTCTAAGATGTTAATTTCATGTAAAAACATCTTAAATTTTCCATTACATTATTATTTTTACTGCAATTCTCATTCTCTTCGCCTTATTGTTTAAATGAGTTGACCTTGTTTTCAAATCGCATTACGTATGTAACTATCGACAAATTGTTCTTAATTTTTGTCTCGTTTGTTATATAGCCCACAAAGTGAATACACGAACTTAATTCATTTCCGGATTACCGTGACCTTTTATTTTAAATGCGAAATATTTGTTTTAGGAAGCTGAATGCCAGAAATCGGCAATGGACATCAAATATTCCACAGACACTAAAATCGAAGACAATTCCAGAATGTTTAAATTGCAGAAAGCAAATTTCGACCAGGAAGTCAACACAGCCGTAAGTAAACTTGAAAAAAATAGACATCTAAAGCCAATGAGGTGCTGTACAAAAATATATTTTTTTAATGTTAATAGTTCATAACGTGTAATCAATTATTTTCAATATTGTACTAACAAATCTGTCGTCTTCTTTTTACAAATCGTGGCTTCGCAAGTAACAATTAATGCTGATTATTGATTGAAAAAGCGCTTAAGCGGTTTATTGTTCAGTCTAAAGCTGAATATCGGTATCAAACTTATGTTGAATAAACCCTTGTTAGGCTCTTATTCACCCAAAAGTGGAGAATTTAAACAGCTATTACTGGATATTATGACTGAAGAATATCTTGTTCAGCTCCTATTCCTAACTACTAATCAACTTATTGTCTGAACAGGTCCAATAAATCAGCGTTCATTGTTACTTGGATTAGGTAGGTATAGAATCTACATTTTCTTCTTCCTCCACTATTTTAGAAGCCCATTCAGGCTCTTAGCGCAGTTTTACTTTGACTTGTGCTTTCATTAGATCTCAACTTATTGGAGTCATATGGCGTGCCGTTTTGGTATTTAATAACATCATTTTAAAAGAGGAAAAAAATATATATCTCTTCTTTCAAACATTTTTATTCCGTAATTATTCTGTTCAAGAATTAAAATTATGTTTTTCATAATAATAATACGGGAATGTCTATTTTGAAAAACATAATAGAAATTGCCGATTTAAAATTATGAAATACATAATGAAAATTCATGAATTTAAATTATGAAAAACATAATAGAAATTCAATTTCCATTATGCATTGAGGTTGCCTATACTACTACCTGAAATCGGATAGTAAATGCATTACTGCAAGATAGGCAACATCAATACATAATGGAAATTTAATTTCTATTATGTTTTTAATAATTTTAATTCTTGAATTTCTATTAAGTTTTTCATAAATTTGAATCTGTAATTTCTATTATGTTTTTCATAATGAAAATTCGTGTATTATTATTATGAAAAACATAATGGAAATTCAACAATTAAAATTATTGAAAACAAAATGGAAATTGAAGAAAAAAAAATTATGAAAAACATAATACAAATCCGTTTTGTATTATTTATTCAATAATTTTTATTCTTGAATTTGTATAATGTTTTTCATAATTTTAATTCTTGAATTTCTATTATGCTTTTCATAATTTTAATACTTGAATTTCAATTATGATTCTAATAATAATAATACACGTATTTCAAATATGAAAAACATAATAGAAATTACCAATTTAAAATTATGAAAAACATAATAGAAATTCAAGAATTAAAATTATTGAAAACATAATAGAAATTCAATTCACATTATGTATTGAGGATGCCTATTCTGCAGTAATGCATTTACTATACGATTTCAGGTACTTGCATTAGATTAGTATAGGCAACCTCAATACATAATGGAAATTGAATTTCTATTATGTTTTTCATAATTTTAATTCATCAATTTTTATTATGTATTTCATAATTTTAAATCGGCAATTTATATTATGTTTTTCATAATGGAAATTCCTGCATTATTATTATGAAAAACATAATTTTAATTCATTAACAGAATAATTAGGGAATAAACATTTTTAAAAAAAGAGATATTTTTGTTTTTGTTTTTAAAACGATGTTATTTATAAATACCAAAACGGCATGCCATATAGTCACCTAGCAGAATCTTTGATTGTCTAAGCCCTACTAGATCTTTACAATGGTCTGATCTACTCTTTTCTTCGGCTTTGTCTATTTCTCCCAATATTACATTGGAGATGATACTGCAAAAGGGTTCCGGCCCCCATTTCATTTTCTTGTCTTGGCTTTAAGTGTCTAATAATAAAATTACGTCCATATGTGAAAATTATAATTTTTTTGTCGATTTTAGAAAGCACAAGCTCAGCTAGCCTACGAACTACAAGCCGCTAAAATCCGACAAAGAATAAGAAACGAAGAAATCCAAATCGAAGTAGTCGAAAGAAAAAAACAAATTGAAATTGAAGCACAGGAAGTACTCAGAAAAGAAAGGGAATTGAACGCTACCGTTCGTCTACCAGCCGAAGCTGAAAGTTACAAAGTGGAAATAATCGCCGAAGGAAAAAGGTAAGCTACTAGGTTTGTTTATTAAAAAAAGTTAATACTGAATTTGAAATAGAAAGAAATTATTATCATGAAATATAATACAGTAACATATTGATAACGTTCACTGATTACTTCCTTATAATTCCTTTGTCTGTTCTGTTCTGGGCGGACCTTACGTCATACATGCCATTTATATACAAAGATATAATATTTTTCTCCTATTCAGGACCCAGTAAGAGGTGGAGTGGTAACGCTCTCGGCTTGCATTCGTTAGGTCCGGAATTCTATTCCCAGGCTCCCTGACCTGCTTTGGTTTTTTTCAGAGGTTTTTCCTAGCAATAGGCGAATGTTAGCTCTCAGACACCCCCTATACCCAAAAATTATCATTCTTACCTATGTTGAAGTTCCCCCTTCCCTTAAGGGGGACAATGTCACTACTTCCTTTAGATCAAGGGACATTTATTTTCCTTGCAACCCGCCCCGGCTTCGTACAGCTGCTTTACAGAAAATATAAAATAGTCTATGCTACTAGAGAGAAGATGTAGCTTTCGGTAAAATTGGTATGTTTGCAAATATATTTGTATGTTCGAGTACCTAAAGGCGACAAACCCATAGAAAAATGTGACCTTACAATATCGAATGCAATTATAACTTTCCAACAACACCCAGAAAGAAAACAGTAGTGTCCCATTTTATAATGTTTACACTTTTTGCAATAAAATTTAATGATGAATTTTAATTTTCAGAACCCAAACTGTTAAGAACGCCCAAGCTGAAAGCGAAAAGATCAAATTGCTTGGTACTGCTGAAGCTTCGGCTATTTCTAGCGTCGGTAAAGCAGAGGCCGAAAAGATGAGACAAAAAGCCGCTGTTTATAAGCAATACGGTGATGCTGCCATTATGTCATTAGTAATCGAAGCCCTACCTAAGGTATTTATTTCTATTAATTCTAATTTATATATAACTATATATTATTATGCAATGGGAGTTGGCACCAAAGAACCCAACATCCATAGTCTTTCGATATTCACAGATATTATCACTAACTAGCTTATTCAAATAATGAGAAGAGATAACATGTTGGTCACAATCAACGAAATCTGAATCTTGAACCTCAGCAGGGGCCAGATAAGGAAAGTGACGGGATTACGTACCGATCACTTTACCCTAAGGAACCACATGCATACAATTGGCATATATAGGGAGGAACTTATCTTTCAGTTGATTATGGAAGAGGAGGAAATAGCCTCACACATTATCTTGAAGAACTGAAGAGCCGAAGAACCTAAAGAAAAAACTGTTGAGTTTGTTGAGGACTACTGGTCTCTTCACATAAACGGTACCAGTAAGAGCTCATAAAGAGGCTGATGAGGTGCCGAGGTCTCGAAGCCTCTGGCTGGTGGTGCCGAATCATCAATCAATAACCCTTGCTTCCATTTGAACAAAAAAAGGATATTGTGACTTGATGAGTACTATTGACATGTACATTATTTGGGGTATCATTCACTGAGGCCTAAAAGATCCATTGTGCCCCCTTACTTCTACTTAGTTCCTGAGGAAAATCTCGGAGACTTGTAACTCGTTAATCTTGGGTTACATTAATGTTATTTTCGTAGAAATCTATATATTAGTGATGTTTCCACATCTGCTTTTCATTTTGATTAATTTACGTTGAATATTTTTTTAGATTGCTGCCGAAGTAGCATCGCCTCTTGCAAAGACAGACGAAATCGTTCTTATCGGAGGCCCTGACAATACTACAGCGGAGCTTACTCGTCTGGTTGGTCAAATACCTCCAGCAATCAATGCCTTAACCGGAGTCGATATTTCGAAGGCTCTTTCTAAAATTCCTGGCGCTTCTTACACTCCAAAGCCGACAGCTGTCAAATAATTTTAGTAAGGTGATGAAAATTTGTCAATTTTTTTTTGAAATGGTTAATAAATTCAATCAGTCACAGTGCCATTATTATAAGTATCCTTCATTTATATACTTTTATATCAGACTTTGCATTAGTATATTGTTCTTCCAATTAAGTATTGAAATTGTTATTAATTGCCTCTCCTAGAAACCAATTCTTCAAAATGTATCATTTAAAAAAGTTGTTTTACATCGTTTAACATGTTAAATGGCATGACTAATTTTTGATATCTAAAATAATTTCGAACAATAGATTTTAAAGACCACATGTCAGTGAACATGTTGAACAATTTGCTTTTGTACTATTTTAAAATAAAATTTGACAAAACTATTACAGGCTTGGCTTACAGCTTATGTGTTCGGACTACGGTATAGGTCTATGGAATGTTTTATTTTTTTATTAAATAAATTTTATTGTTCATTTAGCTACTTGCATTTTTTAATATCTCAGGTTTTATATTTAAATATTTAGGTATTAAGTGAAATATTTGAACCACTTCTATAAACACAACGTGAAGAAATTCATTTTTAATTTGAACAGATTCAGAATATACTGTAATGCAGCTCACAAAAATTATTCTAAATTATGTTGACTGGTCAGCCAATATGACTATGCGATTCTAATAAATAATGTAAAATACATAATCAAAATTGAGTGGTAAAAATTGAAAGTAGTAGTAGTTCACGAGTGGGCATGTATTTAATGATATCTGGCAATTGTATTTTGGTATATTTTGGATCTGTAAAAATATTTGTAAAATGCAAGAAACTAATACACAAGAAATTGAAAATCTATTGCATTAATACTGCGATATGATAGTGTTCATATAACTGTTTTTTATGATCTGTTACCAATGAAAACCATTAAAAAGTGTATTTTTAATAATTTCATTAGTTCCCATTGCAAATTTTTGTCCTCTTTTTCAATTTAAATTTAACATGGTTTCAATGGCATACGGCATTATAATTTCTTTTGGTAAAGCAATGGATCGAATCCCTCTTCTCGTTTAACCACCATTACTAATAATCAACTAGATTCTCCAGCAGGGTATTCCAACCATATTTCGAATATGTACGAACTGCGTTTGAGTTGACTATATCCTGTCGGAAACGTACCCAACAATTGATCTGGTACCGAGTAGAGAAGAGGAAAACAGAGCTTCTAATTCTTCCAGTAATAATACGCCGTCATCAGAAACCTCCTTACTTTTGCTAGGCTATTCACTTTTATGTTCACCACGACTAAAAAGTCTATTAAATCCATTTTGGGAATAAGCTTTTAAACCAAAGATCTGATACACTAGTTAAATTTATTGCCGGATAGCGATTTTCACTTTGTGCATGATCAGATGTTTAAAAACCGCTGCTGGAACTAACCTCGAATATACAAAAACAAACTTAACATTAAGAGCCCATTTAGACGTAGAATCTGATTCACAGATTCGCATTGGTATGAAAATTCTTGGCGGCTGCTGTTTCGGAATCACCGTTGAAATAGCTTGTGTCATAACCTTTGTCAGTTCCACACATTTCCATATGCAACATTTTTATTTTTTATTGCGATTGAAATTATATGTACTTATGGATTTGTAGCATGTAGTGTGTCGTTGGGCAGTAGCCGGCTACAAATTCTGTCTTATATATTTGCTGAATGCGAGATTTTCGATTCTAAGAATTAGAATCTACGTCTGAGAGGGAAGTTGAAAAGCCTATCTTGGTTTTCATTAATAACAGATTGAATTTCTCAAGGAATTTGACTCTTTAAATTGTAAAAAAAATATTTGAGGAACACGTAGAAAAATGTTTAGAAATAGACCCACAAAATTAATGTATTTTTCTACTCCCCGAAAATTCCCTTTTTATAAAATGTCTTTATTTTCCGACTTCCATCATAAACGATTAAAGCACCTAACGCCTTGTAGTGTAAACGTTAGAAAAATATATTACTCTTTTTTTTATTTTAAGTATCATAATCTCATTATTTCCAGTATAAAAGTGGACATATACTAATGTCGTCGTAGCGGTAACGTTTCCGGTGGTCCACTTGAGGTAGAATTTTCAATAACTGATGAAACGCAACTATCGAATAGGACGAATTTTATTTACTGCAGAGTGTAACAATTGTGACTCCATTCCCTTTTTCTCAGTCAGTAAGCCTTGACATTCTTCGGTGACAGTTTTCTTTTATCGGCGTTATTATGTGATATTTTCTAGTATTTACTCAACATTCCTCTTGACATGTCCCAAATAAAATATTTTCTTCGTTAAATATTTTCTTCTTTCAAAATCTTATTTCATCGTATTGTCATTAATAAGTGATCGAGGGTACCCCGTTACGTTTACCTTTTGAAGTATTCAATTTGTTGACCTTCAACCTATACATCCTATATGTACAAAAAACAATTTTACAGAATAACTGCACTTTGTTGAGCTTATCTATATTTCATTCAATTGGTTTTCAGTTTAAAATTCAACACTGCAATGAGTTTGTCCTACAGATTATGCTTCGGTTTGGAAACTCTACCTTAACATTTACAGTAAATCAACCATAGAGTTAAAATTGAAAGTAGGTAAGTGTAAGTGTGAAAATTGAAATAGGCCTGATGACAGTCACTAAGAATAATTGAAATAACTGTATAGATTACAAAGATTCTAAAGTAATCTCTTCTTGTTATCTTTCATTCATTTGTGATTATGTTTATTTCAGTAAGATTATAAATACAAAATAGAACAATCCGCCATCTTAGCTAAAACACTCATCACAAATGTGTTACTTACGTCAATCTTTTGTATATCGTTCGAACTTTAATCGTATTTTCTGGTTTTCCACCCTTTAAATGACTATCATATTTCAATTTAGTAATCAAAATAAATTTTCAATTCGCTGTAACTGTGAAATAGTTGATGTATTCACAGATTTTTGATGTCGTAGACACACCATCACTATTCTAGTGTTTTGTTGCGAAATTTTATTATTGTATTTTAAAAACGTATTTCTTGTAAAATCTTCGTGAATCAGTTTTTCAAAATCAATCATCATGCCTACATTAGTTTTGTACTTTTGATTGACTAGTCCTTTCTCTTTTTCATATAAGTGCTCCTACCTACATTATCTCTATGAAATAAACTACTGTGGCGCTAAAAACGACGAGAATTTTAAAAAATTTAGATTTGTCTTTGGAAGGAAACTAAACTTAATTTTCCATCATTATCCCTTAATACGACAAAATTTAATAAGATACCGTTTAAAATATTTGTTTATTGTAATAGTAACATCTAAAAAACTGTAGTTTTGATCTGAGATAAAAAGATTTCAGTTCGTTAAATTTACCTTTGATTTCCTCTCCAAATATGTATCTGTATTATCTTTAATAAATGTCATGTAGATATAAAAATTTTACCCAATGTTGAAAATCCACCATAGTCACTTTGGTATAAACGTTTTTATCGCAGAGATATGTTGTGACAACTTATTAGTATTGCAAAATAGAACAAAAAATTCGAATCAAGTTTGGATATTGATTTGAATAAACATAAATTGATATCTGGAAAATATTTTTGTGTGTGTTCACTTTCACTTTTTATTATTTAATTTTGTAAGTTCACATTAATATCTTACGTATATTTAGTTATTGTTTATGAATCTTATCAATTTTATTTTAGTTCTTAAGATTCTTGTATAATAAGGGACCTTTGTTGTTTTAAACAACCACGAATAAAATTTCGATGCTTTAGTTTAGTTTAATGAAAATTTGCAAATTTTTAGCTACTTCTAAATATTGGTCTCTTTTACATCACAAAAAAATTAAATAGCTTTACATAAAATTGATATTCGGAAGCACAGGTTCCTTATTTAGAAGTAATACTCACATTTACACAAAAAGTACCATATGACCTCAGAAATATCAATGGACATTATGAGAATTACAAAAAAATGATTACATCACTTATTTATGAACATTAAGAAAAGAAAAAATAATGTATAATTTGTTTGAATGGATTTTTTGTTTATTTAGTACATTGAAAAATATAGGTAGTAATAATCTAGTTGATTTGTATTCGTTCTTATAAGTTACACATTCTTCATTTAAATATGGTTCAAGTTTTTCCCATTCTTGAATTTGTTTTAAACGTTTCCTATATAATAAATTATTGCTAAATACTGAAAAATGTGAAGGACATAAGGACCATTTTTTGGAAAGCTCCCGTCTTTAAAAATGCATGTTCATATAATTTTTCTAAAATATTAACCAGGATATCTACAATTTTTCATTGTCAGGATATTACAGTGATGTGACAACTGACAGTTAATCATCAAAGTATAGTCTGGACGGTCCAAGACAAACCCCATGTAAACAAAGATCATGCGTGATCTATTCCAACTCGGCTGCGTATTGGACATGGAATGTTAGCAGTAGCGGAACAGAAAACGCCCCATTCAACCTTATCCACTTGCCTGGATCATTCAATATTCACGTGATTTTACTTCGTGTAGTTTTTCCAGAGAACGAACCGACTTAAGTCACTTATACCATTGTCTAATATATTAGACAATGCTTATATTTTTAAAAACCATTCATCAATGTCCTTATTTTCTCTGGTCAGCGTTATCGAAGGTGAAGCCGGTTCTCATGCTTCTTTATTTTGGAAGAACTGTTTAGTTTTATATTACTCTCTTTGAATACCCCATAATTATATACAATATACCATTACAGAACATGTGACTATGACAGGTTGGTCATATTGTGCCGGAGGGCAACCAAATAATTTTATTCTAAGTTTTTCCTTTGCTCTTTCGTACGTAGTATGAAGCAACTGTCAACTAAAAATTTATACAAATGGTCCTTTATGAGTGATGTGATACTTTTTCCCCACCTGAATATCATATTTGACATACATGTCCAAATAGTGGTTATAGAAATGTTAATATTTCAAATAAGCGCACTAACTTACCTCAATCTTGTAACTTCGTTATATTATCCCACGTGTGATTTCACCAATTTTTGTATATTATTATTGAAGTACAAAAAAATTTGCACATTTTGTCACTATCGCTATCAAAGGTTCAACATATTTTAACATTTTTATGTTTCGTATTCGATATTTGTGGTAAATAAAGTTTTTTTAAACAACAATGTTTGTAGCATAAAAAGTTTCAGCACCCCATTCACGGTACCGAAAAAAATCACTGCCAGTTTAAAATTCAATGTTACGATGAGACTTTCTGACCAACACAAAATATTTAAAACAAATTTAATATGAATATAATTGTAAATTTAAACTCAACATACATTTCTTACTTACGTAAGAAAGGAAAAAACCAAACTGTTGTCATAAAAACAAATAATTTGATCTTGATAGTCTTAGATCTATTTCTATTTCCATCTCCAACGTTTATAGGGGTTCCTAAATACATCAACTTCCTAATTCTTGGAAAATATCAACTTTTTTTGTAGACTTGCGCGCCATTCACGAATGTTTCCTTTACTTTTTGTATTTGTCATGTTAAATAAGAAGTCTTGCTCAATTTACTATTGTTTGTAAAGATTTGAATTGGGCGTAGCTGAACCTATTTTATGCGATGAACTTCACCAAAAAATATTTTAGAATAGTTATTACGATAGAATTGGTTGGTTGAATTTTATTTTATATTGCCCACTTGTGTAAATGATAAAAAATATTTTATTAAATGGTATTGCAAATCATCTTTTTTGTTAATCTCAATCCTTACCCTCAGAGATACAGCTACTTTTATACCGTACCGGTTATCACATTAAAATTGGTTTCTGATTTCACCGTAAGAAGGCGTAGTTCACAATAATAATACATTCATTGTAATAATGGGCCTTTTCGGAAACTCATTTAAATAAGCTCTAGCAAAATATATGTCAACAACGCTTTATTTTGAAATGACAAATGGTTAAGAGACTGTCATTGTCATAATTTCACTCACTCCATCTTTCTTCAAACTTCTTCCTGTTATTTATGATTTTGTCAACAAATAGAATTTAATTCCGATATTCCTAATTTCAATTTAAATGAAACGAAATTTGTCTCCAAAATTGAAAGGAAGAACTGACATACAATGACAGCCTCTTAACCATTTTTGATCTCAAAACAACGAGCTGTTGCCATAGCTTACTGAAGAGAGTTTCCGAAAAGGCCCCATAATATATTGCGGTACTGTTGATTAGGAGACTGATAAATTAGTAACCTATAAGGAGCAGAGATTTATAAATTGGTATTTGGGAATTAAATCGACAAAATTACACAAAAAACGAGAATAATGGAAAGGGTAGGTTTCAAGATTGGGAGAGATGAGATAAACAAAAACCCCAAAAATGTATAAACTTCAAATAATACAGCATTATTCATTGTAATAATATCAATATTTAACATAACTAATAGTAAATTTACATACATATCCTACTATAAATAAAAGATCAACAAGAACTTGACAATGTTTATTTTTTTAAATATATTATACACTGACGTTAGTTCAAACAATATGTGTGAACGACGTCTGTAGCATTGTAAAAAATTTAATATACAAAAAAGATACACAAGCTGTATCCGGACTTTTTACAATGCCATCTTTTAACCAAGTACAGATTTTAAGAATTTACTTCGAACTGGAAGCTTCACCAAAACATACCAGAAGCAAGATCTAAAGTTTATGTTAGAAGCCGAAGGGCATTAAAAATGTATGTAATAATAATTACCATTCGCTTTCCACATTCACAATACAAAATAACGTTACATAGCTTTGGTAAAGTTTTATTTAAAATTATAGTTCTATACCAGTAAACATCAAAATTTTAAAACACTTTGGAAATTACTATGGTTGCTTGGACGCAGGATTAACCAACAATTACAAAATATTGAGAGAATTGTTCGACTTTGTTTACTACCTGTCAGTGATCGAGAAAACATGTTTATGTAGCCTATATAGACTATTATAAAGTTGAATGAAGGTCCGAAATGGGATAACAATAACGTATATGTACAAACTTGAAGAGCTCACACGGAATGTAAAAGAGCTGCCAAGTTAAAATGATATTACGCAGACGTTCTTAGAGACATATTTAAAAAACGTCAAAGTTTTGCTGAGTTAAGCTATAAAAATGTTACTTTTAGAATCTTGGTAGGGAAAAATCAGAGTACTTGGAACACCATAATTGAGGATATTACAGACTTAGGTAATGTTTAAGAATTACGGGCAAACAAACAAAGGAAGGAGCTAACAAATAGTGGAGTGACAGATGGCACATAGTGATATGACAGGTGACAAATCGATATGATGAGGCAAAAGAAATATAAACAAAAAGAGTAAGAATGGTATAGATGCAAACATAATCTGCCGTCCAAAAAACTATTAAAAAAGCGACTCTGTAACAAAATTATCCTCCTGCACCTGAATGGATGGAAATAATTAACAATGAAGTGAGTAATTAAGAAAGGATATAGATTAGAGAACAGTTATCTTGAATATTAGGAAACACTCTTAACAAAAATAGAACGAAATATTGACATATCGGTGCAACAAAGTTTTTTTGCAACTATAGTCTGGTCGATCACAAGAAAAATCGTATTTAAACAGAGACCACGCGCCCCGTTAAACCTTATCCACTTGCCTAGGTCATTCAATGTTGTCGTGATTTTGTTTCGAGAGGTTTTTCTTGAGAACGAACCGACTATAGTTTGATATGGATGTTTAAACATATGCTGAATATACCTTTTCGTCTCATGCACATAGTTTCCGAGTACCATAACATAAAAATTAATATTCTATATTGAATAGGTAACAATTACCAACTGTTAAGTGGGAACTGGGAATTATAAATTCTACGTTCGCATTCAGTTGAAGTTAATCTAAAGGAATCCCACAATTACGTTTATATAAAGTCAGTCTGCGTTCAGTTCGCAGTTTCCATTACGCCCATCACGTTGCGTTCGCGTTGACCAAGATTTAAGCTCACAGTTGGCAGTTCAGGTATAAACCATTCAAAAAGAAAGTTAGGCACCACGTAAGAAAGGGTGTTTTGTTTGAAGATCTATCAAAGTTATTTTCAACCAATCAAATCCCTAACTGCCAATTGAAAGCTGTGAGGATTATAAATGCAAAAATTCACCAACTGAAAAATGGAAACGACGCGAACGTAAAGTATATAATTCCTACTTTACATAAAGTTTAGGGTAAAAGAGGGATAGGTTGAAGATATATATCATGGCTGAGAACAATAGAGTGTGATGTGAACTATAAGCAAGCCACATGTTTCATCTAGTGTAGAAGTAAAATTCAAAATTGGGTGATCTTTCATTTTTAATGTACAAAATAATAATCATGTTTTTCTTTGAAAATAAAAATAAACGTAGAATTATTGGTTGGCGTAAACCATTCAATTTTTCATAAAGTGTTGAAAAACACTGTTCCAGAACCAAATGGTTGTATCATTATTCTATTGAACAGTGATTTTCCAACTTCACGTCAGTGACTCACCCTCAATTCACTTTTTAGTGTGCTAGATATTTAAAGAGACATTTTGAAGTCATGAAAAATTAATTTTGTTATTTCTTCTTTCTTGGTAATTAAGACATTTCAAATCAAAATATTTTAGATTTATGTACAAAGCACGTAATTTGACTGGACTATAACATTTTTCTTATAAGCTCTGTTAATGCAAATATTTTGTGTGAATAAACAGAAAAAATTGTACAGTACAGTTAGTTGTAACAGGCAAACCGTGGTTGAGAAAATATCTTAGGCGTTTCCCCGTGTTTTATATAATAGAGTGATGGGAAAAGAACTGTGGTGCATCGCTTAGATACTTTGGAAGAATCTACTTCAAATGAACCTTGCGGATTTTCAAAACTTTTGACTCGAATTATTGTCAATTGCACTTATTATTGGGGTACACTGTAGGTATGAGGCTATTAGGATAACTTGAATTTGTATCTTCTGTATGTTCCTTGTGGTGTATTCATCATTATTGAAGAGTTATAAAATTTTTCCATTGTGTCAGATAAAGTCCAGAGTTTTAAAAAAATTTAACCGAAACGGTGAATTAAAAGTATAAAAAATATTGTGGTTCAATTTCCCAAAAAAGTAACAAGCAGAATATTGAAATTGTAGATTTACTTTGAAAAATTCGGTTCCATACCACTTGCATGAATACTACATTGTAGAATCTTCAAGTTTTAATCTACGTGGAATAAAGCAGAGAGCAGAATTAAACATAAATCAGCACGAAAGCAAATACTTTTGGTCACATTGGAAGTTGAGTTTAAATAATTAGTACATTCTCCTTATTAATTAATAAATGTTTCCAAATATCCTCAAACAGAGTCTTTGAAACATATTAAATAATTTTGTCTATTTGTTAACATAAAAGTAGTTAAGTTGACTTAATTTCAAGGGAAAACATCACCAACACAAAAAGTTGTTTTAGAATATTTAAATAATGTAGTAGAAAATTTTTAAATTGCATAATTCATAATGTCTAAGAACTGCTATTGAAAAAATGATTCAAAATTAAATAAATCTATTATTGTGGAATGTATTTTAGATCAATTTATGCATATTTAGGAAGAAACTAAAAAATGTTCATCAATTGCATCTAGAGCACAAACATTGTGTCCACAGATGGGATACCCAATAGGAGAAAGCTTTTTTAGCGATAAATAGCATTCTTGATAAAAAAAGTTGTATAAGATTTTTACGATAAAAAGACGATGATGTCATTTTTAGTTACTTTCCTGCTTATCAGAATAAATATTAATTTACCAACCGTAAATACAATTTATCCTCAACGGCCAGGGCAATTTACAGCTAACGGGTTGGCAAAACTTCAAGACGTTGTCAAGTCAACTGGTGAAATTCCCCAGTTTGTTTTGACATTGTAGTAGACAGTGTGTAGTTAATAAAATGCCGAAGCAGCTGAACATTAAATGTCAAGATATGGTAACATCTTTGTTAAGCTATTTTAAACGAGAATGCCGAAATGGGGGCCCGCTTACTGCTGTAAGAGACGTAAATAATAGCATTCCCTATTTGTATTCATTTTTATTAAGAACTGTCAATCTAACATCAGATTGACTTTTCTAGTTTCAGTTAAGTAAAGAAAAAAACAACAGCTTGGCAACATCTCAATATTTTGTTTTGCAACGTCATCGTCTTTTTATCGTAAATAAACTATATGCTTGTTAAAACCCCATGAGTGAAATAAAAACCAACTTCGTATTACAATCCATATTCAAAATTGTAACAAAAATTTTTAAATTGTCATACTTTTCCAACAATGCCAACTTTTCAACAAAGGATGTCATGAAAATGGTATTGGGGATGTTTCTTTCAGGTATGCATTTCAACTATTTTATTATTATACGAAATTGATTTAAAACATCATTATACAGCGTGTCCGCGGATGGAGTATCATATAGGTGAAAAATTTCTAACTATTAATTTGGTGAAAAATGTTATTCTTGATAAAAAGTTTTGCCATAAAACTGGCCATAAAATGAGACGGGTTTTGAAAAACTTGAATTTTATTTTATCTTATGGGGTTTCAGAACAAGCAAAACTTTTTATCAAGAATAACATTTTTCACTAAATTATTATTTAAAAATTTTTCACCTATAGGATACTCGGACACGCTGTAGAAGTTCGATGAAGCAGACAAAAAAACTTGAAAAATGCATATAGTGAGGACGAATGTCCAGCTTCTGCATTTAGTAAGAGAAAATTCCAAGTTAGGATTACGAAAAAAGCTGCAGAAATTGATTTTAGCAAGAAAATATTTAAACAAAACAAAATTCATTGATTCAATATAGAATATCTGGAACAAGAAATAATTCACGTCTTAGATAAAATCTTCCCAATAATTTAGAACGAGTGGTAAACTATTCTCAAAGCAGTGGAGGATATGTCAAACAGTTTTTAGAATACTTAATTTTTCTACATTATTGTTTGTTGTTATTTTTACCTGAAATTTACTATAAAATGAATTTTAATTTTATTAAAATTATTGGGTTTTTAGAACAAGAGATTTTTTGCTAAAACTAAATTGATTCTCCTGTTGGATCCGTAGACAAACTGTATAAACTATGTAACATAAAAATTGTTGGAATATTTCAAGTTAAAGGGTGTCAATTGAATATGATAATCGAATTTTTTCAACAATTGGTATTGAAAAAGAGCTCAATAGAAACGGATTAATTTGAAAAAACAACAACAATTTCTTAAGAACCTTTACTAATAAGAATAACTTTTTACAATATTTGTGATTATAATACAATTTATTAGAATAAAGCTATAAAAAAAATATTTTGATTTGAAAACTGTCTCAATTCAAAAATCTTTTGAATTAATTGATCGCGTTCCTGTATTTTTTTCTCCTTCTGCACTTACCTGATTAAACGAAAAAATACAGTTTAAATAACAAAAATAATAACAATTTAGAAAAACTTCGATGTATCACATTCGTGTTCTTAATTTTCAGTTGACTGAAACAAAATGCTTTAAAAAAATAGCTTAGTATGTTTTGGGAGAGTCACGAATAGAAGAAAAGTAATTTATAAATATACATATTAGAAATATATAGCGATAGTTTTCTAAAAATACCAGGAACACCTGTTTTAATAAAAAACGGAGTAAAATGCAGCCATAAATATCCATTACATAGAACGCTCTGAACATGATTTTTATTAATTTTTTCCGCTCACTAATTGAGAAAAAAAGAGAAAACTGGTAGCAGATTTAAACCGGCAGGACTAAAAGTTAAGTAGCTTGAAAGTGTAACCCAAAAAAATACTCAAAATAAACATCAATTGCAATATTTTCAATAAAATTATACAATAACTTTCAAAATTGTTGTTAAAGCATTAAAATTGTGAACAAAAAATTAGTGACTTAATCAAAGATAATTAACCAATAGTCAAGTCGATTTTCATCCAAAGCCTAAATTTAAACAAGAAAAAAAAACAATTATAGCAGAACTGATGATCTTTTTTAAAAAATTCCCGCGCATACTTTTATTAGTGTTACATTCTGCGTAAATGTAAAATTATTATCTTCACAATAACTTAATAAAAAGAAAACAGGATACACACAAAATTATTCATCTTTGCTTTCCGTGGGGACTTTTTCTTCTCTTGGTTTACCGGCACCGAAAATAGATACACTTCGTTGCGTTTCTGCCGCTGCGTTTATTGGTGCTTTTACTGTTCTTGGTAGCAATTTTAGTCTCTGCCTACCTGATGTATCTG